>JANHFM010004085.1:179597-192175 GCA_032468115.1 Grayia smithii
TCAAAGAGCCATTTGGACCCGTTTCCCACAGAAAAGAAAACACCGGGAGCCACAAAACCTGGGTGGGCGTGGCTAACCCGACGTCACTCACTTCTAACAGTCACATGACCCCCCTAGCCACACCTACACAGCCAGTTATTAGGGCAGAGAACCGGTTGTTAAAATACACAGGGAACCACAAAACCCTTTTGACCTCTCTCTCTCCCTCCCTCCCTCCCTCTCTCTCGCTCTCTCTGTCTCTCCGACCCAGCCGCTTCTCCATCCCCCGCCATCGCCCTTACCTTCTCAGGGGAGGCGAGGAGTGACTGGGAGAGGAGGGCGAGAGGCGGGGCCAGCCAGCGGTGGGCTCAGCCCACAGGGAGCCACAGCAGAGAACCCAAAGAGCCGCACGCGGCTCTGGAGCCGCATGTTGCTGACACCTGTTCTAATGTAAGGAGGAGGAATTTATCAGCCTCTTGATGATGTTGCTGAACTACACTTCCCAGCAGCCCTTGCTAACACGTTTCTGGTGGATGTCTATGGAGATTCTCAGTCATCCAGTTCAAGGTTGGCCAAAGATGGTTTTTTTCCCCCAAGAAGCAACTGGACTTTCTGGTTTTTCTTTGACGACGTTTTTGCTTCCCTTCCAAGAAGCTTCTTCAGCCCTGATTGGATGTGTGAGGAATGGAAGGATTTATACTCCTTGCAGACAGCTGGTCATTTGCGTTCTTTCAGAGAGTCCTTGAGGCCACCTGGAGATTTATCTGTGTCACCTGATTAGTGTAAATGGGTGTGGAGTGGCTTTAATGACTATAAAATAATGCAAATGACCAGCTGTCTGCAAGGAGTATAAACCCTTCCCTCCTTCACTATCCTGCCAGAGCTGAAGAAGCTTCTTGGATGAAAAGCGAAACACCTTCAAAGAAAAAAAACCAAATTCCAGTTGCCTCTTGAAAACAAAAACTACCTTTGGGACATTTCTGGTGGATATTCTCACAATTTCCCCTTCTCCCCATTGCAAAACCAAAAAAAAAAAATAACACCTGTAATTAACATTAAACATGTGATGGGTTCTAAACCCCAGGTAGTCCTCCACTTATGACAATTGGGACCTGGGTTTCCATTGCTAAGCAGGGAGGTTGCTTATGACATTTTTGCCACCACGATCATTAAGGAAATCACTGCAGTTATTAACTGAATCAGGTGGTTGATAAGTGAACCCAGCTTCTCTCATCGACTTTGCTCAGTTGGAAGCCATTTTGGAAAGAAGCAGATGAGGTCACATGACCCCTGAGATGCTGCCACCATTGCAAATGCAAGCCGTTTGCCAAACTCCTGAATTTTGATCCCATGATTGATCAAATCTCCTAGCGTGCAATAGGTTATTCCATCTGGAAGATTCAAATTGACAGTTGATTTCACGGCAACAGTCCTAAGTGTGAGGATTAGCTGTCAGTCACTTCTATCAGTGCCATTGTACCTTCGAACACTTGCTAAACAAGTGCTTGTAACTTCTGAAATATTGGGCGTGTGTTGCATACCAGGTAATGCTGCTTCTCGATTTCAGCTAGGAGACAGAATTTTGGAGAATAAAGAAGCTGGTTTTACATGATTAGTTTAAAAGGTAAAGGCAAAGGCTCCCCTCGCACATATGTGCTAGTCATTCCCGACTCTAGGGGGCAGTGCTCATCTCCTTTTCAAAGCCGAAGAACCAGCGCTGTCTGAAGACATCTCCGTGGTCATGTGGCCGGCATGACTAAACGCCAAAGGCACACGGAACGCTATTCCCTTCCCACCAAAGGTGATCCCTATTTTTCTACTTGCACTTTTTACCTGCTTTCGAACTGCTAGGTTGGCAGAAGCTGGGACAAGGAACGGGAGCTCACCTCCTTACGCAGCACTAGGGATTCGAACCGCTGAACTGCTGACCTTTCGATTGACAAGCTCAATGTCTTAACCACTGAGCCACCGCATCCCCATAAAGTCAAGATAGTCAGGACTACTAAGTTCAAAATTTCCATGTAATCTAGGCAGCTCTTTGGGTTTTGCTCCAAAGGCTCCTATTGGTACAACCATTGATATCTTCCTCCATAGTCGCCCAACTTCAATTTGCAAATCACAGTATTTTGTTATTTTTATTACTGCTGTTGTTGTTGTATGGCATTGTTACATTAAACAGGAGACCACCAAGCCATTGCACAATAATAGTTTGGCTGCCAAGTTATCAGCTCTGTTGTAGGAAGTGTTTGTGTGCTTCCCAAGGTGAGCCACAAGAGGGCGAGCTGGCTTTGCTCCAGAGAGAAAGGCGAGCGGCTCTTCCTGCAGCACCATCCAAAGCTCCTCTCCTTCCTCGGAGCCACCTTGCAAACAGGCGCTGACGCCGGGAAGGTTCAGAGCTGGCAGGAATCTGACTGCCTAAACGGAGCACCAACTCATCTCTCCACCGAAGTGGTACCCATTTATCTACTCGCATAGAAAGATCTTTCGAACTGTTAAATGGACAGAAGCTGAGATGAGTGACGGGAACTCACCCAGCCCAGCAGTGCTAGGACTCAAACTGCTGGAGCAGAGATCATCTCCAGGGTCATTATGCCAGTGAGCCACTGGGCCTCATGGAGGAAATGGTCAAAAAATGTCAAGAGAGTAACCCACTAGTTTATAAAAAGTTGGGAGGATTTATTTGAGCACAAGCTAGAATTACACCGCAAGGCTGCCCTTGAATAAATTTTATCACCGTCGTACAAAAATGATGAACATCCAGAGGCTGGATTTAGGAGCAACGCCACTCCTTAGATTAGAGCAGAGGTCTTCAAACCTGGCAGCTTTAAGACTTGCAGACCTCAACTCCCAGAATTCTCCAGCCAGCTAGGCTATGCTGGCTGGAGAATTCTGGGAGTTGAAGCCCACAAGTCTTAAAGCTGCCAAGTTTGGGGACCCCTGGATTAGAGGGATAAAACGTAGGTTTCAGAACAGCCTGGAAAACAGCAAATCTCAGCAGCATGTTCTATGCGTCTTTTTAAAAAAATAAAATGGTATTATTAAAGTCGTGAAAATACCCAGGGGGCTTGATAGATTTATTTTATGGAAGTCTTCAAACTGACAAATAGCCAGAGAACAGAAGGGACTAATCTTTCCCAATGAGATTACAACAGATGTCTTTAAACATTTTAAATAAATAAGTGGCGAAAGAAAGAAAGAAAGAAAGAAAGAAAGAAAGAAAGAAAGAAAGAAAGAAAGAAAGAAAGAGAAAGCTTCCCGTTACTCCCGTGTGACACCTCTCCTGCGCAAGCTGCACTGGCTGCTGGTGGTTCTCCAGATTCGCTTCAAGGTGCTGGTGTTAACCTATAAAGCCCTACATGGCATCAGCCCAGGGTACTTGCAGAACCACCTTCTGCCTTCATCCCACCGCCCCGTGCGCTCACACAGGGCTTGCACTCCTCAGGGTACCATCCGTCAGACAGTGTTGGCGGGTGGTGCCCAGAGTGAGGGCGTTCTCTGTGGGCGCACCGGCCCTCTGGAACGAGCTTCCCGCCGGCCTCCACACTGCTCCCGACCTCCGCTCCTTCCGACGCGACCTAAAGACATGGCTTTTTAAACAGATCTGCTGATGGGATCAGGCTTTTTAACTTTGCTGTTTTAAATTTGTGTCTAAAACTAAATTTTAATATTTTAACTGTTATATCTTGGAATATTTTTAATGTTTTGTAAGCCGCCCCGAGTCCCTCGGGAGAAGGGCGGCATATAAATATAAATATATATATAAATAATTGTATTGATGCTAGATGTATCAATCATAGAGTACATGAAATATGATTTATGCCACTCACCGGGGACTGAGTTTTTGAAAAGTTTACGTGAGCATAGAGGAGAACAGCAATATCCTTGTGCCCAGCATCAAGGGCTATTGAAAGTGCTGTGCTGCCATCCTTAAGAAAAAGAAAATACTTGAGATAAAAACATGTCTGTCTTTTTAGATCGTCGTTTCCCCATAGTTCAAGAATGTCCCCTCAGGAATTTTCAAGGTATCTGGGATGATTTCACCACAGCCATACCAGAAGCACTTAGATAATTAGCTTCTTTAGATACTGAATTATAACATCTATCCCACTGAAAGTCTATGGCTCTTTTTTATGCTGAGTTTATTATGGTTTTATCTTAATATATTATCTCTTGTATTGTACTCTGTGTGTGTGTATGTGCGCACGCGTATGCTTTATTTAAACTAAATTTTTACCTTAGTGATTGCATGAGCCCTTTTAGATGCCCTTACTTAATAAATAAATCACTTCCCTCATCTGGCACTAAACCTACACCTCCCAGAGTTCCCGGTTGTTATGACTAAAAGAGTTACAATGCTAGCATATTTAGAAGAAAATGTGTATATTCTTTTTTAATAATCCATACCAACCTTGATATATTAAAAGCTATTCTGGTTAATTTCCTATAATATAAATCAGTCACAATAATAGTCTTTAAAAAAAACAACTCACTTAATTTTAACTAAGATAAATGCTGTGATTTTGTTTTATGAAGTAATTCAGCAGTCACCATGGGTTTTAAATTTCTCCCAACCAGGGTGCTGGATTATTACTATAAAAACCTTGCAAATAATTCTGAGACTGTTTCCAGACAAAAGAACACTAGTTCAGGATAGTGAGTGCAAGAAAAAAATAGAAAACAAAATCTTAAATTAAAAAATGGAAACACTGATTGTGATAACTCCCATTAAATGAAATCTGTGTTTAATTTCCAGTGTTTCTATAGAGCTGTTTTTTACTTACATATATGAGTATCATACTTATACTTTGAAGAGTACGTGTACAGCCATGGTACATTGGAGTTGAATATAATTAAAACCTCCACTGGGGGACATTGTTTTACTAGAGCATTTACTTTTATTTCAGCTCTACCTGCCCTCTCTGTCATCTACCAATCCATCAAATAACTGTGACCTAACACATGATCTGAGCTTCATCTAAATTTAATAGAATATCTTTACCTATTTAAAAAGATATACTAATTAAAAAGCAGCAAAAAGGTGTATTGTGATGTGTGTTACTGAACACGCGGCTGAGCAAATATTCAAACTTGGGAAAAATATGTGAAGCCGTGGATATTTCTAAGGGAATAGGTTGAGTTAGATTTCCTATCAATAAAATAACAGGTATGACAGAGCTGAAAGGCACATTTTATATTTTAAAAAATGATGGTCAGTCTGCTCTTCATAACATGGGTTTCTGATAAATTATGCCTTTGTCAAAAGAGCTCTCTGCAGATTAAAAAAAAAAAAAGCTGTAGTATCATTGTTAAAAATTCTAGTTTCCATTAATCCAGTCAGATAAATAGCATATGTTCAGAGAAAAGGCAACATCAGTATAAGAGAAACAGTACAGAGAGGATGCCTCTAGCAGATCCAAAGCATCTGTTTGTTTCAGATTCAAATGCCAGGTGCCTCTGCATGTAACTGGCAACCAAGCAAAATTCAAGTATTTTAATGACCACTGAATTTCAAGCAAGCACATCTGATGCATATTTTCAGTCTACTTACTTCTACCTAAAATAGTTTCAGCCATGATGACATGGAATGTAATGAACTAATGGGAATGAATGGAGGCAACTGAAAGCCAGTGTGGTGTGGTAGTTAAGACACAGGACTAGAAAATGGAAGATCTTGAGTTCTATCTAATTCTCCCTTAATATGAAAACTGGCAGTCGTTCTTGCAACCCAACTCACCACACAAACTTTGTTGTTGTGCGAAAAATAGGAGGTAAGGAGCATTTTGTACCCAGCCTTGAATTGTACAAAATAAGGGTAGAATGCAAATAAGCAAACAACTCACATTGTCTTCCAGGGTACCATTACATCCAGACTGAGCTAGCAAAAGTTTGACTATCTCCACATGCCCATGTTCACTTGCGCACATCAAAGCAGTGGAGCCCTCATCATCTTGGATGTTGACATCTGCACCACAAGCCAACAGAGCTTTCACCATATCTATTCGCCCGTGGCTCACAGCAAGCATCAGAGCAGTCTGACCAGCCTGTATGGTGGGGAAAAAAACCAAAATCAGAGGAAAGTCCCTCTCATTTTGTGAACAGAATTTCACAGAGAATTCTACTGGACAGGGAACACCAGCATCTATATTTTTGCACACCCAATTAAAGGATCATCATATTCTTAAATGTGGATATGTCATACACACTTATAGAGAATACATGTAATATCAGGGTTTTATACAAACTCTACTCAGTCCTGGACAGGCAGCTGTTTTTTCCCTCCTATAGGCCGTTTTTTCCTTCCTATAAGGCAATTCATTCCTCAGCATTTTAAAGAGTTTATATTAATAATGTTCATGGATGACCATTCATTTGGTTTCTTTCTAAATGTACTTTTAAAGAAAAAGTCAAAGTGAAGATAGAAGTTTTCTAGATAATATTAACAAAATTAATCATAAATACCAATCAGGATCTTGTACTTTAGATTTAAAATTGTACTATGGTTTGTGCAGTGTTAGGCCTTCAGTGAAAAAGGTTTTCTGAACAGGATACGTTGTGAGGACCTTATCTAAAAGACATTACTTGGTCTTCCCCTTGAGAAATGTTTTGGACATCTCCAATAGTATAAATACAAATGTGCCAAGCACATCTTATTAAGCAATGATGGATTTGCATAACTACAGTTTCACTAATTTTAGTTATTACATTATCTTCTCTGAAAACAGTAAAGGGAAATTGGAAGTAAAGCCAAAGGGTCCAACCTGGCTAGCTTTTGCATTCACGTCTCCACAGGCAAAGAGATCTTCCACTATTTTCATGTCTTTTTCTGCCTCTACAGCTGCAAGAGCAGCCAGCATAATCGGTGTATAGCCAGCCTTGTTTTGGTGATTTACATTACAGACATCTGCAAAAAGATTGATGAGAGAATCTCTTGAGAAAGTTGAAAGCTCAGAAGACACAATTGTGCAAAAAGAACTGAATCAACTATTATCAGAGCAGCCTTTTCCAAGTGCAGCAATTGCTTACATAATGAAGATGATTCAGAAGGATTTGCAAAGGAGAAAAGAGAGACAGGAATGATTCTTCAGCTAAGGAGAGAGAACAACTCTCTCTTTATAATTTGCGTAATAGGAGGGCTGGAAAGAGGGCACAAAGCCACAGTTTATGCAATGGCTACAGACAGTAAACTTAAAGGCAATTATTCTAAAATTCTATGAACTGCCACAAGTAACAGTTTCTGGCCAGAATTTCAGGTACATAGAGAAGTCTTAGTAGGGAAGATCTCATAAACAAATCAAGTAAAGTTTAATGTAACTTTAAATTTAAAAAATCACTGCACTTTATTCCCTTACACAAATTTTAGCAATGCTTTTCACATTTCTAAGGCTTCCAGAATGACTTGTTTATATGTATTTAATTCAATGGTTTACAGGTGTCAAAGAATGGTAGTTTTTTGGGAGGGCCTTATCACCAACTAAAAAAGTACTGTAGTTAGGAACAGAATTCTTAGCAACTAAATAAAGAATTTCCAAAAGGACAATAGTTCAAATGCAAAATCAATTTAATTCGTGTGAATAAATGACAAATTAATTATTATTAAATCCTATATTTATTGGCCAAGTGAGCATAATATTCTGCTGGTTCTAGATACAACATATACAAGAACCACCCAAAATTCAGACTAGCCAACTTACTTGCATCTAAAAGCAGTTTCACAATTTCAAAGTTAGAGTGGGAGACGCTGTAATGAAGAGCTGTGTTGCCATTTCCATCTGCCATGTTGATGATTTGCCTAAGGACTGCAGGAGAAGCCTCTTCAAAAGTAGCAATGTAGTCCCCAACCATGGCAGCAATAGCTGATTTTTGGCTTGATACACGAAACCACTCATGCTGGATGGTGTTTAAACAAAATCTCTGCCAAAATCAAACACAAAAAGCTTCAAAGCAAAGCTCTATTTATAAGTTACTTCATCCTTACAGAGAAAATAAAGTAAATGAAAGCCAGCATTTCCCCCCCCCAGAATTAAAAACAAATTATTCTAAGCCCGGGTGCCCAACTTCCTCCCCAGGGACAAGACACAGCCATGGTGAGTGGTGCCACCCAATGCTTTGTTAGTATTCCACTGGTGGTTTTTGTTTACTGATTACAACTATAGTTTTGTAAGAATATTTTGTAAGAAAATGGGCAAGAAAAATGGGGATTCCTACTCTAAACTTCCATAGATTTTTGTATACTGAAGTTCTGTATTTAATTGTTTTTACTTGTTATAATTTCTGTTTAAAAATACTACAAATATATATAAAGTTGCTTGATTATGTGCCCAGTTGGTGACAACATAATTAAGATTTTCTTCTGGAGGATCTACCTCTAAAATACTAAATATAGTGAATATAAAGACATTTTCTTAAAAAGTTATGGCTACAACATATAAACCTTAAATTAGTGCACTAGTATCATCATGTATTCTAATATATTTTCTGTTGTATTTTCTCTCGTTCTTATCAAATTGCATTTCCTTCATACTCAAATTCAAAACTATTAAACATATTTGTTTTGACCCGACAAATGGCCTTGAATCATCATTCTGATTATGCACATTGGATTTAACTCTATTTTTATATTTAGAACAATTTCTCATTTAAAGGTATATAGTCAGTTGAATGAAAATGGCTAATTTCGAATTCTTTGAAAACATAGAATTCAATAAATAGCTCTATTTGTTTGCATACCACAAACATACTTTTAAAAATGAAAAGATGTAAAGATTATGTATTTCTATCTTTGATAACACAGGAAGCACATTCCACATCAAAACAACAGATACACTTTCACAGTCAAATGGAACATTCACTTCCTACCCTAAGTATTTTTCTACAGTTGTTAGCAGCATCCAGATCAAGAGCATGACTAAGTGGATAATACTGTTGCTTTTAAATGCTAAGAGATTTTAGCCAAGTCTGTGCAATGCATTTTTAGTATATATTTTGGCTGTACCACCTACCAGCATAGCAAGTTTGAGGAAGGCAAGTGGATTGAAAGCTAAAATTATCACTGCAAAAACAACCCCACACTACGCTAATTGAAGGGATTAAATACCTTTATTTCAGCCTGTCTGCTTATCTTAGCACTGAAATATGTTGTACATTAGTCCATTATGGATCAGGATTGATGGAGCAGTTAAGTTTTCTTGCACAAACAAGCTTGAATAAAACAGAACGTATTTGCCACCTCCAGGAACATATGCCTTCTCCCCTACTCATGAATTATATGAGCCATTCAGGAATATAAAAACTTGTAACATGAAATCTGAGGATTTTTATGCTGCTTTTTCACTGACATCTTGGATAAGTTGCAGCAACTTCTTCCTTTTGATTAATGGAGTACAGAAAATACTCAGACTTACTATTTCTTTGCTGCTCATGGCTTTTGGATCATCAATGCTGTTTTTCAGAAAATGACATGCTGACAGCATCTTTTCACTCAGTTCATATCTGAAAAAAAAAGATGACAAAGGCATGTTTAGATTTTTTTTTTTTTAATTTAGAGCAGCAGTTCCCAACCTTTTTGGCACGAGGGACCGGTTTCATGGAATAATTTTTCCACGAACCTGGGGACGGAAGAGAATGGTTTTGCATGCTATCTAGATGACACATATGCACAGATGAAGCTTCACTTGCTTGTGTAGCCTAGTTCCTAACAGGCTACGGACTGGTAGTGGTCCATGGCCCAGAGGTGGGGACCCCTGATTTACAGGAAATATACCCTAACAAAAACTCTTTTACAAGTTCCTAAAATGTGTAATATACTTTGGCTCAGAAGTCTATGGGAGTTTCTCTTGAAAGAAACAGTGAATTTTTACGGATTTTATTTCAAGAATACAACATACATCCTATTGAGGAGCAGATGAAGAGACAGCCCATCTTCTAGGTATTAACTAGTGGTACTAAAGAATCTACCCCAAACTTTCAAACAATATAAAACAATGTCACACAATTTTTTCATTATTTTTAACCATCATTATACTGCCCGTTGGTATTTTTTTAAGCAATACAAAATTCTGCAGAAGATTTGTGAAGATACATGGATTCAGGCCTATTATGATATAAGGAAAAATGTACTTTCTTAACATATATATTACAAAAGTTATTAATCACAATGTAAACTTCTGGCAAGGCTTACCTCATGACATTCAAACTGTAATTACATAACTTTAGCATGAGCTAACTGGCAGGAGATGTTCATCTTTTGAAGATTATATTTTCAACAACACTGGATGAATTAGATATTTTTTCCAGCCCTTATGGTTGTATAAACTCTGGGTGACTGGAACACCTTTATAGCCACTCTGGCATTGCTTCAATGGCTTCCTATGAATTTTTGCTTTGCCTCATGATCTTTACATTTCAGGATTATTATCCTTCCATTTCATCATATAGTCTATCATGATGCTACTGAGCAAAATCAATTCATATATTTAAAGAGAATGGACACTAATTTATATTAAATTATTTCTCCTTTTCATCAAATCCACAAGTGGGAATTTAGGTTCTGAACCACCACCAGGCTGCATTAAAGGACTGGTTAAGGGTCAATAAACTAAAATACAATCTGAATAGTTTAGCTTTTTGGTGGGATGTCTGACCAAGCCCAAGTTATGCTGATTACATAAGTTAGCAAATGCATATACTAAACCTCAACATTGGCCTGATAAATATTGACTACAACAATACAAATTATTTCTCTGTTTAAGAGAAGTAGTCAAGAATAACAATCTCAGATTTTTTTTAGAGCTTTCACTGCTCTCAAATATTCCATATTCCTGTTAATGCAGTGGATTCTATGGGCATTATGAGTTAAGTTAAAGGATTACTGGTAGTTCTCAACTTTTTGAATTATCTTTTTTTTAAAAAAATTGGTATCTGTTTTTCTATTAAACATGAAGCAATTTGGAAGCTTAAACTTTTGTTTTGTGAATGCAGGCCTTAAATTGCATAGCCAAAAAAAAGTTAAAAATACAGGCCTATTGAGAACTATAGGTAGTCCTTGAATTACAATAGTTCATTTAGTGACCATTCAAAGTTACAATGGCACTGAAAAAAGTGACTTATGACCATTTTTCACACTTATGACCCCCATGATCATGTGATCAAAATTCAGATGCTTGGCAACTGATTCATACTTAAGACTGTTGCTGTGTCCCAAGGTCATGTGATCATCTTTTGCAACCTTTTGATAAGCAAAATCAATGGGGAAGCCAGATTAATTTAACAACCATTTACCAATTTATGAAATGCAACAATTCACTTAACTGTGGCAAGAAAGGTTATACAATGGGCCAAAACTCACTTAACTAATGTCTTACTTAACAACATAAATTTTAGGCTCAATTGTGGTCTACCTGTATTACGACAAGTTTTAGATAATAAAACATGTACTAATTTCTACTTTATGCAGAGAATATACCATACCTCTCACGGATTTCTACATTCTCAGGTTCAGGCTCTTGAACATGCATTATTTCTTCTTCTTGAACAGGTTTAACATCTTTCCTGTTTAATCTATGTTCCCTTTCAAGTACGCTGGAATTTTCAATCTGAACATAATCATTCCCGGCACATTCATCATCAGACTCCGATGAGGAACTCTCTTCCGAACTAGAATCATCACTTGATGTGGTTTCATACCTAGGAAATAAAATGGCTTTTTATTAATGTACCATTACATACATATTCAAAGTTAAAGCAACTAGTTTGCCACATCCCAGCTTTCTCCAGTTTAGTGCTTTACAGCCTTGGGAAGTGTCAGCACTTTGAGGTTGTCCAGATCAAGAAACAGACTCCAAAAAAAGACTAGAAGTACATTTTACTCATCCACTGATAGGCTATATTAATAGAATCTTGCAAGTGTGACTGTCTTTTCTTCTCTCTTTTCTATTTCAGTGCATTAGGGAGGAGTTAGTCTAGGTTTCTTCCTAAAACTACCGGTATTTCCTTCCCCAGGACTTGAGGACTGCCTCTGCCCCTTTCTGCTTTTATAACAGTTTCTAAATGCCAGTAACAATTAATCATTCTTCATGCTCTGCTCTGTAGGTTATATCTCTATCCACTGCTATATGGAGGTTTCAAGATCTGGACATTTACATCCTGCTCCATATGATTACCTTTATTATCATCATCACCCCCTATCTATCTGCCTTGTCTTTAATGTACTCAACTCTTGAGCTCCTTGCTCTGCGAGACTCCCCCCTCTCGCAGTTATGGCCTTCCCAATTATCGAAGGCCTATCTTGATGACGGATTTTGGAATCCCGAGAGATGGCATGCTGCAAAGAGGGGGTTGAGGGCTTTTTTAACTAATTTTCTTTTTCGTCTTTCCAAGGGTTCTGGGAGGGGGGTGGGACAATCTGTTAATAAAGGGTCTGGGGGTACCTTTAGAGTCCCACAGTCGGGCCCATTGGATGGTTCTGGCGGGAGGGGGGGAGGGAATGTCGGGTGGACAGAGGGTCATTCCATCCCTGTGGTGCTTGGGAGGGGCAGGAGAAGTGGGAGCAGAGGACTTTACAATATGAGGGGAACGTGCCACCGATGTATTAAAGCGGTGGC
>JANHFM010004085.1:192275-203405 GCA_032468115.1 Grayia smithii
AGTATCCTTCCCCTGCCACACCCACCAAGCCACGCCCACAGAACCGGTAGTAACAAAATTTAGATTTCACCCCTGAACTGGGCCATATGGTCAAATCTATTTCAGATTTGTATCTCCACCTTAGACCATTGTTATATACATTATTCATGCAAGGGATAGAAATCCACATATGATAATATCATGGCCAAGCATTTGGAAGTTTGGATAGTGCAAGCCTCCACCCCACTCACTTACACTCACATGTAAAGGCCACTTTACAATGGCCTTTACATTTTAGCAGGGTTTTCTTTGTGGGAGAAGAGTGCTCAAGTTGGTATTGACTCATGGTGACTGTCTTGCCTCGTTCCTGCAGTTTTCTTGGCAGGATTTATTTATTTATTTATTCATTCATTCATTCATTCATTCTTATATTAAGAGTCACTTGGTGCTATTGGGCGGCCATAGAAATGGAATGAATGAATGAATGAAATTATATTGAAATATAATATAATTCAATATAATTATATTGAAATGAAATATAATTCTAAAATTATAAAACAATTTAAACAATTTAAAAACATTAAAACAATAAAATTATCCACAAAACAAATAAGTAGAAACAGCAGCTGGGCTGATTAATCAACTAATGGTAAAGCCAGGTAACTAGGCCCTTAACACATTCTCAGTCCAAGTCCCAGGTACACAGCAAGATTGTAAAGCTTTGTGAAAAGCCAACAGGGCTGGGGCCATTCTAATCACTCAGGACAGAATATTCCATAAGGCAGGAGCTACTGCAGAGAATAACTTGTTTTCTAGTTCCTGCCAATTGACAGTCTGTGGCTGATGGGATTTGCAATATGCCCAATTTAGAAGTGATTGCCACTGCTCCTCCCTAGGCTGAGAGTGAGTGACTGGTCTAAATTTACCCAGGTGACTTTATGCTTCAGGACTAGAACTCTCTCCCAGTTTCCACTTTGCTACAACAAACTGACTCTTTAGTCATTAGCAATAAACTAAACAATTTTTTCATAGGTGTATAGCCACCTATGGAATTATTAAAAATTGAGTGTAGACATTGAATGTGTTTCTAAGATTATTAAAATAATTCCTGAATGTAAATTACATATCCAACTTTCAGACCAATAGAAGTCTTAAAAAAAAAGAATTCCTGAACCATATCATAAAAGGTAATTAAATGCCAACTGAAATATGTGCACAGACCATATACAGGATAAGCAGGCAGATACAATACATCAGAAACAAAGGTGCAAGTAGCTATACATATACATAAAATATGCTTTCATTAACAAAATGCATACTAATTTCCCAGCCCACATCATAAATTATTGGGATGCATTAGACAAGATTGTATCCCATGTGTACACATACACACATACATTTTTCAGTATTATGACAATTTATAGTCACCATATTTTACTTTGGGAACAAAGACCAAATATATTAAAACCACACAAGTATAAGCATAGTTCTCCACAGGCCAATTTTTCCTAATGAGTTATCTAACTCTTGTACCATTTCACTTGAGAACTATGTTCTATTAGAAAATTAGAAAATGATCAACCCATTTAAAACAAGAACATAACAGAGAAAATAATAGTATAACAGAATTACCATAAAGCCCAGAGGCAAGTTGGTCATCTGTAAGATTAATTGAAGATAATGTGCTATCCTGGGAAGTCAAAATCTTTTGGTCCTGTCTCATTCCAATTATTGCACTCTTCTCCTCATTTATGGTCCCAGTTTCCTGCCCCAGCTTCAATTTTGAACAGCCTGGAATTAGATGGGAATTACTGTTTCACCTTGTGGACCCAAATATCTTATATTGGCAAAAAAAGGCATTATTAAACTGTATTTTGCCAAATAAAAATGCTTTTGCTCAGTATTTCTTTTATACACAAATTCAAACATTCCAATATTTGAGACATGGCTGGCTGAAGAATTCTGGGAGTTAAAGTCCACAGGTCTTAAAGTTGCCAAGGTTAGACATTCCTGCTGTACCGTATTTATTGAGTTAGCAAAAGTAACCTTCTTTATTTTCGTTTCTAATGAGGGACAAATGAATACATTTTTTATCTACATATAAAAATATAAATGCATTTATAAATAGCATCACATTTTTTTCAGCCACTATAAGGGAGATATATGAATTTAAAATAATTTCAGATGGTAACATTTGAAACTTTATTAATTTATTTTTAAAACTACATGCTTTTTTTAAAACACCAATTCATTACAAATGTGAAAATTTATTACAAGGGGCAGCTGTTTTACATCTTTTTAATGCAACCCACAGTACAGCTTGTTTACTTGAATGTTTATCATCAAGAAGCTACAGTATGAGAACCAGAGTGGGTGGAAATAAATAATATGATTTAAATAATAATTCAGTTAATCTTCTGTCATAACATTCAACATTAAGGAGATGCAATATTCCTTTATAATATTGATTATAATTATTTCTAGTTTGTTGTTGTATGTTGTATGTGAGTATGGCACACCGTAAAAAGCTACACTGGAAAGTAAATTAAAGGATTACAGCAAATAATATAGTGAAATGGAGCAAAATAACAAGTGGTAGTTGTAGAAAACTTCCTGGAAGACACTAAAAGCAGATGGAAAAGCTGAATTTATCTCACATACTTTCTTCCCATCAATAAGTGGCAGAACCATTCATCAATTTTGTTTTGCTTTTTCATTTAGTTCAATGTCCTAAATAATTGCAGATGGATAACAAGAAGTTTCCACTGCAACTACTTCCTTACCAGGAAAAAGGAAAACATTTTCAGGATTATAGGAATGCAACTGCAAAACAGTCCCAGATTGCAAAAGATCTTGGATGCTTGTTTGACACATGAAACTACTGTTCTATAGCCTTTAATTTAAGTATGAGGTCTGTGCAAAAAAAGAAGAAAAATACAGCTAGAGACAATGTTTTTAGTATTCAAGGAATTGTTTTGGGTACATTTGACCAAAGCAGAGAAAGCCATTTTTTTCCTTGTTCAGATTTTAAAGTGAAAAACCTACACAGCCTCTTAAACCCTGTTCTTAAAAACTATTTTATAAAATAAAATCTTTAATAAACTACTGGTTTTCATCATCAAATTAAATAAGAAACAGAAGAAACAAAAACAACAGAAGTCAAGTACTGAATAAATCAGTAAAGTGTTATTTTGGCTTAAATTAACCCATTGTTTACATATTACTCCTGTACTAAAAGTGATGGGATTATATATAAGACTAAAATTTGCCTTTGTATTTTTGGAAAGCATGAGAAATTAAGAGAAATGGCCCAATAGTATCTGATGCATGTTTTCAGCTCTATGGAGATAAAATCTCAAAAACCATACCTATGTTGACAACAATCACAGCATGCTACTGGTAACACCTATTTATTACTTTTAAAGTGTGTCTTCTTGGAAAATTTTTCCTTGTGTATTAGCATTTTAGGGCAACCTCATGTATAAAATTATGTACAACTTATTTATCATAATCTTTGTGCAGCATAAACAATTTATTATACATCATCCTCCAGTTAGGGCAGAGGGCACATAAACATACCAACTGAATTAAGTAACAGTCATTAAAATGAATTGCTTGTAAAAGAAGGCGTTCTTTTCATAAAGACTGATTTTCCATGAAGACATGCAGACACAAACCACTCTCAGGCACACAGGCCTCTCTTTCATACAAAAGCACAAACATTCACATACATTATCCTCTCTTCTTTCAGCAAAAACAGCAGATGAAGACAGAATAAGGGAAAAGAGCTAGAATACTGAGAGAAGAAAGTGAAAAGGGAGAACAATATTAAATAGAAATATAGGTTGTCCTCAACTTACAACCATATGCTTAGTGACTGCTCGAAGTTATAATGGCACTGAAAAAAGTGACTTACAACCATTTTCAGACTTACAACTATTGCAGCATCCCTGTGGCCACGTGAACAAAATTTAGACCCTTGGTAACTGGCTCATATTTATTACAGTTGCAGTGTGTCTTGTGTCATGTGATCACTTTTGGCGACCTTCTCACAAGCAAAATCAATGGGGAAGCCAGATTCAGTTAACAACCATGTTACTAACTTAACTGCAGTGATTCACTTAACAACTATGGCAGGAAAGGTTGTAAAATGGGGCGTAAATTCACTTAACAACTGTCTTGCCTAGTAACAGAACTTTTGGGCTCAATTGTGGTCATAAGTTGAGGACTAACTGTAAGATGAAATAAAAAAGTAGTTGGAGATGGAAGAAAATAAAGCCTGTGGAATATGATTGTCTGCAGTAAGAAAGAGAAGGAAAAACCACTGTCATTTTTGGGGAGGACTTAAAGTGGCAAAGGTTGGAACCCTTGCTTTAGATACTGATAGTATCTGCCTCTATTCTGAGACTACAGATGTTCTCCCTATCTGAAAGAAATTATTTTTGGGGGTGGGGAACCTCTCCTTTCCCTTTCTCTTACATACTGTGGCTCATGTACCCAAGGTTGGCTCTAAGAGAAAAGAGGCAGTGGTACAAAGATGTTGTTAAAGGGGTTCTTATAAAGGAGGACGAGGCAATTATTAGTTGTCTCTGCTCAAATGAATCATACAAAAACCTAAATCACTTCTAATGCTGTACAATATTTTGTGCAGACCTATATTAGATACAAAAATTAGATACAAAAAAATTACAGACAATGACAAAGCCTGCATCTCTTATCTCTTACACAAATACTAACATTTGGCATTAACAGTTTGTATCCATAGCAACACTTTGAAAACAGATCATTTTTTATAAACAGCAGTATTTCAAATAAATTCATGCCATTATGGGAATTTAGAAAGCAAAAAAAAAAAAAAAAGGAAATGGACACAAATATTACTAATTCACAGATGTACACAATGTAATCATTATTCATTCTTTAATTCATAATTTTGAGTTACATCCTGCCCTTATAGCATGCTATATCATCTTCTAGATCTCCTTGAAATATTTTCTAAATAAAGATGAAATCCATTTTTGTTTTGCTAACTTAAATATCTTGCATTGATACCACTGGCAACTGGTTTATGTCATCTCTGTTATTAGGATATATGAGAGCTGTGCTAATCTAAGATAGCCAAAAATGATGAGGAGCCTGTAAATTCCTTCTCCGGCTAACCGATTTTATTAGAAGGCATAAAGCTCGTAATGGGTGTCTGTAGCTCATAATATTTTATACCTGCAAATAAAATTCGTTAGCCGGAAAAGGCCTATCAAACTCCTTGTTCTCTTGAGAGAGAAATAAAGGTATTTAGTGATCTTCTGAAGATTTTCTGAAGAATCAAACAATGACACTATATGCTAAGGAGCTGCAAAGCCCCATATATTCAGAAGCTGCAGCTTACGGCAAGACTGCTCTACAATAGCTTACTCAATACACTCTGCCTACCTGTAGCAGTAGGTTTGTCCATGCATTGTTTTGGTACCTCTAAGCTGCGCAGTTCCTCTGTGCTTGCATATTTCATGACCGTGTTGATAGATGATAGAGTGCTGATGAGCTGAGAATTGAGAGAGCCTATTTGTGAGTGAGGTTCTCCAAAAGCTTCTGCTAGTTCAGCATAATTTTCAGCAAGGAGCATCTGCTGTTCTTGAACAAGCTTTTGAACCCGTTCAACATAATGGTCCAGGCCGGTCCTTATTTCGGGCAGAGGAAATGAACTATCAGTGTCGCGGTTCCCTGAATCATCCACAGAATCATCTCCAACACCAATGCTTCTCGTGCTGGGTGGCGCAAGAGAAACTGGTGGTGGACCACAGGCAATGTTTCTCATTTTTAATCCAACTAGATAGTTCTCATGAATACTGATCTGACCTACTCCGCAGTCTTTGGTCTTTGTTAGAGAAGATTTATCAAAGCTAGCAGTGGTAGAAAGCAAAGTTCCTATACCAATGGAACGAGTTTTAGCAGCAGCATCTACATCTTTGACCCTACCATCTCCAACAGCAACCGTCTTCAACTCCACAGCCACAGTGTTCGTCTGCTTATCAGAAGAGTTCAACAAAGTATTGGTGCTGGAATCTGTCAAACTCGTCATTTCTGTGTTGGTGAATCCATCGGCCTGTTCTAATACTGTATTGGTTCCCTGGTTAATTGTACAAGGCACTGCCATGATTCCAGAGTTGGCTCTGCAAGCAGTCTCTGTGTTTGTGCTGCAAGTTGTGGTCTCTTTAGCTGGGCACAATATCAGATCCAAAGAGTCTCTATAGCCAAGTGACCACACTTCCTTGCTTTGTAGTTCTGTCTTATGTAGGCTTAGGCTGTCCACCAATTCCTCTGTATTGACCCCGGCTTCGCAGAAGCTCATTTCTGTGCCCACACATTTATTGTGGGTCTCAACGTAACTCCCAATACAACGATCACACATTTCATTCCTCTCTTTCACAATCCACCAATTCATGGGAACATCTGGCCCCACAGCTGAACTTTGCAACACAGGCTTACACAATACACCAATGCTACTCATCTGAGGACTGTTCCCTACACAAGAATCAACAATATCCACGTGGTTTCCCACCATTTGGTCTCTCGTTTGCATTTCTGTGCCTACTGCTTTGCTGAAGACAAGGGGCTGTGCCATTAATGCCTTGTCTGATTTTTTCCTAGATCCAGCTGCCTGAAGCTCATGCTTTAATTTGATCATCTCCCTGTCATAAGTGGCTTCCCTCAACTGAACCTCCAGTCGGTAGATTTTCTCTTTAAGGGATTCAATCATCTGATGCTGAAGTTCTATCTCTCTCTCAGCCTCAGTAGACAGACCAAGCATTTCTTCTGACACCCCAGCAACAAAATCTTTAGTCTTCACATCTGTTCCCACGGCTACATCCCTGTATACCTTCAAAGCTCTGTTATATACCACTATATCATTCATGCTTTCATCTGCACCGACAGCAATTGACCTATTCTCTTTTGCTACATTTGCTCGATTGCCTCGCACAGAGGAAATATCATAACTGCTGTCCTGGATTTTCTTCTCCAGTGCTTGTACTTCAGCAGTCAACTGCCTAAACTCTTCTACCTGCTCTGTGCTATGCCCCGCATTCCCTGTATCTTCTTCACAGTCTATGTAAAGCTCCCCCCCTCCTCTGACCGAAGACAGGTGCTTCCACTGCTCTGCATTTCCTGCACTGTAAGATCTCTTTCTGAAGGTGCCTGTGTCATTCTGATTGACCATTCTTTGGCTTTTGAGCTTTGCCACCAGCTGTCTTTTCTCCTCCTGAAGTACTGAGATCTTAACCTGGAGCACAGGGATGGTTTTGACTTGCTCCTCCAGTTCCTTGAGATGTTTGAGGGCAATAGCCATTTGTTCCCTGATGTGTTGCAGGTGCACTGGGCTCACGTTGGTCACAGGTGTTGATACTCCTGAACTCAAGGGGCTATGCCGAATAGAACTGCCCAAAGAGGAGGCCAGATAAAGGTTACAATCTCCGTTGCCTTGATAGCCATTCTGAAATTGCTGGCACATCTGATTCTGGCTACTAGATCCTACAAAAGAAGGAAGAGATCCGGTGGATCCCATGGCTCCAAAACTGGAAAGCCTAGGCCTCCGAGTTTCTCCAGGGATAGGCTGCATTGCCATTTTCTCCTGCTCCAATCTCCTACGTGTTTCCATGAGAGTTTTTGTAACTCGAAGGTTGTGTCTAGGCAACTGTGGTGAAGGAGGAAGTAATGGTTTGCTTTCAGGGATAGTTAGGAAACTTGGAGAAGCTTCAAATGCCAAGGATGGCCTTGCAGAAGTTGTCCCTGCTAATTGGCTTTGGGCTGTAAAAAGTAAAGATGAATGTTTGTTTTCATCACTGTTGGATGAAGAAAGAGATTCATTTGATGTCCATCCACTGTACTGACTGGAAGCGATTTTGACAGGAGCAAAAGGTGGTGTCACTTTCCGCTTTTTCTGAATGTTCAGTTTCTTAATAGTATTTCCCTTCTGTATATCTTCCACATACTTGAGAAAATCCAAATCAAGCTGGTAGCCATAAGGTGTCTCCACAAAATAGGGATCTTTCTGAATTTTGTCATCCTTCCCATTTATGGCATTTTCTTCGTTTTCTAAAAAAAGAAAAAGAAACAATGCAAAATTTAAAAACTTACTAGAAGTTAAAAATATAGAGATGCTGTTCAAATACCAGAACCAGTATATCATACTCCCCTGGAGAATGCACTACATGTCTTGAATCAGTTTTTAGCATAGACTCACATTTCATGTTAAGATTGGGTCATCTAATTATAAGATACAAAATAAATGCATGCATTTGAGATGGGTTTGCATATAGTCATTTAAAAATATCACTGCTTATAATTAGTATCTGATTGTTCTGCATTGTTCTATAATGAAAGGTGAGATGGACTGTGTTCTGTGGCAGACTGTGTTAACACACACACACACACACACACACACACCATTCCTGAATTTATAAATGGTAAACAGCCAGCAGAGAAATTTAACTCAATGTACTCAAATATAAAAGCAAAATAATACAATGGAACACTGACTCTCTGTTTAGGAACACTTTCGTGTAGGATTGTTCATGTTACCTCGTTCATATTCTTATAGCATGCACACCATTTACAAGACAGTCGAAAATATCTCCGATGAAACAGAAACTGCCAGCTCAAATGTCAGGACAGGATAGCTTCCTGCCGTCACAGGAGACACATGTTTCAGCAAAGCATTTTAAATTAAACTACAATCCATCTACAGTGTGCCTTCAAAAGGAGCATTTATACCTATGTGTGCAGTACGAGCTGCTCCTCACCACCTCCACCCCGTTCCCCAGCCTAAACACACAATAAAAGCCTGTAAGCACCGACGGCAGAATTTTCATTTAATTAATACTACCTTTCCATTTCTTTTTTTGAGTCTGCACATACTTCTGTCCAAAGTCTACCAGGCTTTGGAATATTTCCTGCAATCATAGTTCCATACGTCACAGAAACTCTTTGCTTGCAAAATCCCTATCTCTCAACTTGCTCATTCTTCATCCCATAAAGGGAAAAATGTTTCCAGCATGAATATAAATAAACAGATCACGGACTTTCATAGGCTAAGCATTCACCAATGACTTTATATTATTTTCTGCACTAGGGAAGGCCCTCCTCTCCCCCTTATTTCCTTTTTCCATTCCTTTTTGGTACATAGTTTTTTTTTAATGGCTCAGCCACTTTAAAAAAATCAGTCCTATAGCTTTCATTATTTTTAATTAAAAATGGTAATGTTAAGGATGGCCCATTTTGATTTGTCCTGAAAAGAGTTACTGCCTGAAATTTTAAGGCAACCATGCAAGGATTTAGAACATAGAACACAGAATAACAATGTAGGAAGGGACCTGGGAGATCTTCTAGTCCAACCCCCTGCTCAAGCAGGAGACCTTATATCATTCATTATGTTGTAGGTTCCCTATAAAAATAAATATCTAAGTAATGGACTAGCAATTGATTAATGAACAAAATGCAAACAATAAAGGTTGTACTTGGCCTGGCCACTTACCTTCTTCTGGGGATTTTATCACCCAGCCTAGGGAAGGCTCAGAGGGGAGTATCAAAGACAAGCACACTCTGTGCCTCACCAAATCACATTTTCACTTAATAAATATAACCTTAGACCCTTTCTCTATCCAAGCCTCTAATAAGTGGTTCAAAACACTATTTTCCATTCTTAGAGAACCAAATTTAAAAAATAATGAAGTTGTTCCTGAAAGAAAACTCATATGAGAAATTTTGTTGTTCCTACAAGGGAACAATGACAATAAAGTTTTATTCTATTCTATATACTTATCTAGATGTTTCAAGTGACATTTCTCCAGCTTGTTTATGTAGGAAAACCTCTACATGCAAAATTAAACTAAGTCAGTGTAGTTAGTATTATAACCCATGTATTTTATAATACTTTACCTCTTCTTTTACATCAAAATCCCAATTTATATTTTTTGAGGAGGCACTTCTCCAGGAAAATTTGCCGTAAGGGAATCTTTACCTTAATTTCATCATTCAGCTTAAATTCTCAGGCAATAGAAATGTATCCCATAGCAGCAAAATATGAATTCACTTCTGTTAAAAATTCATAAAAAGCAAGAAAATGATTCAGCAAACTCGACACAAGTCCTATGAATGAAAATGTTCGAACTCTTGAAAAACTCTAGGAATGTGCATTTCCTGCTATGACAATCATATTGTCAAACTTGTTATAGTAATAATATATTTTGAATTACATATCATGTTTTGTTTATCTTAAATGTCTCATATTTTGCTCTGTGTCATAGTTTAATGAATTAATATTAGGATGAACTATATTGTTTTTCTTACCAAATTGCAGTCATTTTTAGTGAATCAAAAAAATCAAGTGCTAAAGCTTCATTTCATTTGTTTATGTTAACATTAGTCTAATGAATCCTCTCTTAATTCATTAGAAATTTAATGGCTAGGCAAAAGCATTAATTTGCTTTTAATGCTTTACTTGCATTAAGACTTTTTTTATAAGTACTTCCTACTTACTCATTTCTCCCTTTCTCAAATAAAAAAGGTTTACTGATGAAACTCAAATTACTTATCTGTGTCACCAGTCACAAACACCATCTATAGACTTGCTGCATGACATGATAGAATTTAATGGGACATATTTCTTTTTGCAGAAGATAAATCTTTCAGTATAGTTAATATTTGGCTTGATAACCATTGGCAACTTCCTAGAAGCCTCTAGGCTTTTTACTAGAAATAGTATTAGTTGAAAATACTTCTCAAACATAATTAACAAATAACTTATTTGGCATAAGCACTCTCGCTCATACTAGTACTTGTAGTATCTTGGTCAAGATATCACCAAAAAAGATCAGGATTATGCATTACTTTAGGACAGGGGTCAGCAAAGTGTGGCTCTAGAGCCGCATGCGGTTCTTTGGGCCCTCTACTGCAGCTCCCTGTCGGATGATCCCACCACTGGGTGGCCCCACCCCTCCTCACTTACACACACACACACAGAGGGGGGGGTAGAGAGATGAGAGGCAGAGATGAGAAAGAGAGGGGAAAAAGAAAAAGAGAGATGAGAGGGAGGGAGGGAGGGAGGGAGAAAGATGAAAGAGGGAAAGGGAGAAAGATGAGAAAGAGAGGGAGAAAGAG
>JANHFM010004085.1:268312-279156 GCA_032468115.1 Grayia smithii
CTAAGCACATTGATTTGTGCTTAAGAAATTGTAAGCTGCCCTGAGTCTCCGGAGAAGGGCAGGATATAAGTTGAAATTTTAAAAAAAATAAATTGTACGAGTCCCTCATATTTCCTGACAGAACAATTAATCAGTGAAACCACTTGCCTCCAGAAGTTGTAAATGCTCCAACACTGGAAGTTTTTAAGAAGACATTGGTTAATCATTTGTCTGAAGTGGTGTAAGGTTTCTTGCCTAAGCAGGGGGCCTGGAAGGATCTCGGAGGTCATCTAGTCCAACTCCCTGCTGCAGCAGAAAACCTTACATTGTCTGGATTATTTTGGTGCCTCTAACAGAGAGGAAAACTGCTAGAAAGGAGAAGGAGTTTACTAGGACAAGGCTGCCATGCAGAGAAAGGCAGAGATAGCCCTTGAATTATGACCACAACTGAGCCAAAAATTTTGGTTGCTAAGCAAGAGCGTTGTTAAGTGAGTTTCATCACCTTTTACTCAATCCATGACATCTCCTGGCTCTAACTGTGAGTAACGTCAAATTGGCCACACCCACCCAGTCACATGACCATCAAGCCACGCCTACCCAGTCACACGACCATTGAGCCATGCCCACCAAGCCAGGCCCATAGAATCGGTAGGGAAAATTTTTGGATTTCACCACTAGTGTTGGGAGATAGCCCCTTGTCTAGCCCCTCCTGGAAGAATGCAAGTATCTGGGGCACAGATACCGATACAGGGTTCAAACACGACCTGGAGCACCAGGAGCAGAAGGCTTTTCAGATCACATCATATATCCGATTAGTGGAAGGTCTCCTGGGGGTCTGCATCGTCTGGATCACCTTGGAGGAGTAATTGTCCCGGCTCAAGAAATCTCCGCTCAAACGCCAGATGGTCAGTTGGAGCCACTGTGGGTCTGAGTGGACCAAGGCCCCCTGGCTGAGGGAAGATTCTGTCCGGCTGTATCTTCCAAGGTCTGGCCGACAGGTTGACCAGGTTGGCAAACCAGGGCTGCCTGGGCTAGTGGGGTGCAAGAAGCAGGACTGAAGACTTTTCCACCAATACTTTCCGGATCACCTTCAGGATGAGGGGGAAAGGAGGTAAGACATAGAGAAGTCCCCAGGGCCGAGGACTGCGAAGAGCATTGATCGCCTCCACCCCTGGTACCACAAACCTTATGAAGAATCTGGACAGTTGAGTGTTGTCTTGAGTGGCGAAGAGGTCCATGGCTGGCCATCCAAAGCAATCCGTCAACTCCTGAAATAAATTCAGACGCCATTCAGGCACCACTCTGAGTGGTTGACTGTGGCTCTGCTGAGCCAGTCTGCCTGCACATTTGCCACTCTGGAAAATGTTCCGCGCTGAGAGACAGATGATACCCTCCGCCCAGAGGCATAGTTGTTCTGCCTCTTGCATAAGGGACCTGGAGTGAGTTCCCCATTGGCGGTTTATATGAACCTTGGCAGCCACATTTTCAGTCAGGATGAAGACATGTCTGTCTGACACCATGTCTTGGAACCGCCTGAGGGCCAGGTGAACTGCCCTAAGTTCCAGCCAGTTTATATTGTGGTCCAGTTCTGCCTGTGACCACTGCCCTTGAACCATCCTGGCTTGGAGATGGGCCCCCCAACCAAAAAGTTTGATGTCTGTAGTAACAGTCAGGCGGATTGGTTCCTTGAATAGACTCCCTACTGAAATTGCCTGGGAAGTCCACCACCAGAAAGAGCAGATCATTCCCGGCAGAACTGTGACCTTGGATGGTGAACTGTTCCTACCTGTCCTTTAGTAAGGCAGGAAGAACCACTGAAGAGATCTGTCATGCAGGTGTGCCCAAGGCATGATGGAAATACAGGAAACCATCTTGCCCAGGAGCTGCAACAGAAGGGCCGGGGCACTGTAAGTTCCCTTCTGACATGACTTACTAAGTCCTTTAGACTCCTCTGATGCGGTAGAGGTAGACCTTGCACGCTAGAGTGTCTATTACTGCTCCTAAATGGAGCAGTAATTTTCATTTATGGAAAACCCGTGGTCCTGGAGCACCTGGATTGTGATCCTCAGGTCATCCCTTGCCTGGAGGACTGTATCAGGATATCATCCAGGCAGCACTGGACAAGCACAGAAAGAGCCCAGAGATGTGCCACTAACGCATCTAACAGCTTCGTGAATGTCCGGGGCACTGACTATAGGCCAAAAGGCAAGGCCCTGTACTGGAAGTGTCAGCCGGCATAATGGTAATGGAGATACTATCAATGTGCCAGTAAAATGGGGATGTGCAGGTAGGTCTCTGTCAAGTCTATTGGTGAAGAAGTCACCCTCTTGGACACTCTCCAGAATGTGGAGGACTGCATCTTGATCCCACTCTAGATTAGTAGGTGATTCAGCCTTTCAGGTCCAGAATTGCCCTCCCCCTCCCAAGGTCTTTGGAATTACTAAGAGGATGGAATAGAATCCCATCCCCTGTTGGTCCTCTGGAACCGGTTGGATCACATGAATGTCCAACAGATGTTGAATAGCGGTTTCCATTAGGATCCTCTTTGACTTGTCCCTTGAAATGGGACGACGAATGTAAAATCTTGAGGGTGTGGAGAGGAACTCTAGGGAGAGGCCCGACTGGACCACCTCCAGGACCCAGACATCTGTGGTGATGTCCTCCCAATGCCTGGCAAAGGGAGGTTAGCGCTGCAGTCACTTTGACCATTGAAATGGATGACTTCCTCTCCCTCGAAAGGACCGCTTGGCCTGAAATTGCCTATTTCTACCTGACCGGTCCTGCTGCTGCTCGTCTGGGGATATAGGGTCTCTGGGAGCATGGAATCCCTACCCCTGCATCCATAAGGTATATGGTGTAGCCCTCGTCCAGAGCAGTATGGCATGATATTCCTTTTGTCTCTTGATTCTACCAAGATGGTATCCAGAGTCACTAAAGAGCTTCTCCCCTTTGAAAGGGGCTGAGGCAAGCCTCCACTTATGCCACATGTCCACCTGCCACTAATGAAGCCAGAGGAGGTGGCACAATGCTACAGAAGAGCCCATGGCTCTGGAGGCGAACTTGGCTGCGTTAAGCATGGCATCAGCAGATATCTCCGCTGCTGCCACAAGTGTGTTAATGTCGTGATGCATCCTCACATCGCCTGATGGGATCCTTCCTTGCAACTGGTAAAACCAGATCAACGAGGCACTGTTGAAAAATGAGGCTGCTGTGGAGGCTTTGACCGCCTAGGCCGTGGCCTGATGGGTCCTCTGGAGCATTTGCTCCGCTCTCTTATCCTCTGCCTTCAGGGACTCCTCAGGATTGCCAGGCATGGCAGAAGATGATTGCAGAGCAGCTACAGGAACATCCACTGCCGGTATTTGGAGCACCCTGGTAAGCTCTGGGCTCACACTGTAGAAACTCCTGTCAGAAGACGATGGGTTGGGGTCTGCCTGGTCCAGTTCTGGATCTAGAGAGAATCCAGATGCGACAGGCAGTGCCTACCTACTCTATTGCATTCCTGCTGCCATGCCCTGTCTGATGGCGTCTGCAATAATCAATTGCATATTGATGGAAATCTCAGGCGCTGGCACCTCCCCTTGACGCAACCCCGTGGCTGTGAGTGTGAACGTTGCTTCAGCAATAGGCCTGGTCGCCTTACAGGCTTGTTCCCCAGCTCCTGCAGTAGCAGGCGAATTTGAAAGGGAACTCCAGATCCTACTGACAAGCATTTAGAGGTCTGGAGGAGAAATCTTCTCTCCAGCTCCCCCTGGTGGCAAATCTTGCGAGTACAGCCTGCTAGGTGGGCTTGGCTCGCTTTGCACTTCCAATGGGTGATCTCCATTGTGGCAGGAACCTGCCCTGCTCCCATTGGAGGTTATTTACAGACTTCTGTTTTCAGCCTCCCTCTGACTTTTGGTGCACAGCTTTTCCGGGGCCTTGTCCCTTCTGCATGCATCCTTCTCAGCCGCCTTGGAGCTCTTACAAGCAAGTGCGGCTCCTTTCTCAATGCCGCCAATCCTATCAATGGAGTTGGCCTGGTGCTGTAGGGAACAGCTGGTAAGTCCCTGGCCTCGGCAGCCTTCATCTTCTCTCTGTTGTGAACCCCTGCCGCATTTGCCATCTTCTTTCTCCTATGCCATGCAGACTGCCAGCAGGGTCTCAGAGCCGTTAAGAGTATGCCCAAGGAACGGGCAAGGTTGTAGGAGGCTCAGGGAGGAGGCTAGGGGCCTTGGTGTAATCACCCCTGCTATCAAAAGCCTGACAGCCGCTTTGCACCCTTTTCAAAGGGCTTGGCTTTCCTAACAGCTCCGGCTCCTGTAACTTCCAGCGGGGCCAGGCAAAAGCCCTTCACGCTGGGTTAAGAACACGCTAAGAACACGAAAGCTCCTGTTGTGTCTCTGAGACCATAGCTAGTAGCGGTGTGAAGCTAGGCTCATTCACACTACCGCTGGCACAATACCTTCCAGTGCCTACCAATCTGTCGCCCTTCAGTGGCCTTGAGCTGAAGCTCTTCATATTGGAATGTCCAGCAGCTCCATCAGTCAGACTGGGAGCCAGCCAGGTGCTGAAAGATCAGGTATTCGCTGTAGAAGTCCAAATTTTCTACCTCAAAGGAATGAAGTAATTTTTGACCCGTCTGTCCCAGCTGAGGGACTGAGTCAAAAGCTGGGGACCGTTGGTAAAGGAAGAGTGTCCTTTCAGCTCTGACAGACACAGTCCAATCAGCTAGCAGACGAGGTCAACCCATTCCTGGATGCTATCTCCACCACAATGGAGAACCGATGTTTATCACTTGTGGTGGAAAGCACAATGAGGCACACAGTAGGAAGGTTGAGGATACATTGTCATCCTTCACTGATCCAAAATTCACATTTGCATATATATAAATACACACACAGGGCAGAACTTTCTTGTTAGAAATTCCCCCTAAAATTAATAAACATGTACTCTTCCTAATAAAATTATTAATAATGTTTCATAAGCAATGAAAACAAAATCCCTATCATTCCTCACATTATTTCCAGACTTTCTCGGCTGGATCCTACTTCCAGAAGAAAATAAAACCAAAACAGGATGATGTCTGTGGACAATGACAAAGCATTCAAAATATGTTTAGATTTGTGCAAAATGTGCACTAAACAAAACAACATTAGGAAAAGCAAACACTAATAAAATATCTTCCTTCTGCACCATATTTATAGTAGGAATAGAGCTGAATTCTTAACAGTAGAAAATTAGGTATAATGGCTTACTCGTATTACCTTGTAAAGAATGGGTAAGAATTGAAAACTAAGTAGGGATGGGATTATAGGATTTACTTTTTTTATTAGAACTTTAAGATTCACCAGTGAGAGATTATTGGATACAAAAGAGAAGTATATACAATTAAAACATTCTAAGCTCAGTGAGTTGTCCCGAATAACAGAAACTAAGCAGATTTTATCATCTTTCTTCTGTATAAAAATTTTCTTTTGTTCAGCCAAAGCTCTTCTTCCCACTTTTTAGTTAAAATGCAAGCTTTAACCACGGTTGCCTTTATATAAAACAAGGAATGCTGAATTCTTAGCTACTGAATGGAATTCTTCTCTTCCTTTTTTTGGTTCAGAAAAACACCTCAAGCTTTCACTGAACAGAAATATTTTGTACTCCACAGCAAGCCTAGGCAATGTCACAATAACATCTGACATGCATTGAAAAATTATGAGTTATTATACTCCAAGACAGTTTCATAATCTAATTACCTGATAGGTGGTACAGACACAAGCCAAAACATGTGGCACCACTCTGGTTGTAACAGCCAGTGCTACAATTAAGTTACTCAACTTTGCAAACATGCTCAGAATGCAAATTAATTTTAATATCTCAATATTAATATTTTATATATAGTTTTCCATAATGCTTGAGTAATATTTATTAATAATATACAAGCCTTCTAGGCACAATTTGATATTTTTCAAATACAAAGATTAAAAATATCTTAAACTTTTCTCCAAAAAAATATGTGTAGGAAAGCCCCAGATCAAAATACTGGACTATTCACAAGACAGTTACCGTGTTAAAAGTGTAGTCAAAAGTCAATGTAATGATTTATCACTTGGAGCAATTTTGCACTTGAAAGGCAACAAGTACGTTAAAACATCTTTTAAAACACCTGTGATATTTTTAATAATTTGTCTTAGCCTTAATAAAGGACAGATATTGCAGTGTTAAAATACAGAACATGATGGTATATTCTGAAGCCATGGAATAGTCCAAAAAAATAAAAGAGAAAAAAGAAAACAGATGCTTGAACTGCAGCAAAACTGAAAGCACATAATTCTGTGTACTTTATTTTTATTTATTTAATAAAGCAGAGTATATCTAGTTTCTAAGGTATTGTGAATACTATCCTGCAGCCTCTAAGCCAGTTTCATCTGGGAGGATAAGAGCTGGGTTTTGGTATGTAAGCAAAAAAAAAACTTCCTACCTCTCCACAAATATCTTGCCTTCCTGCAGAGGAAAAATGCTATATTATTCCAAAATGAAAAGCAGAAGTTGCTGACCAAGGTGGGGGGATGTGTAAGATTTTCTACCTTCCCCCATACTCAGCTTTAATTGGAAATTCCAAAGATATGGAAAATCCAGGTACAAAGGAAATAAAAGAAATTCCTGTTTCAAAGCTTTCTTTATTTATATAGAATTAAGTAAACTTTTGAATCAAGTGTCTGGATTAGGATTTTTATTTATTTTGCCTGTATGTTATAAACCTTAGTATTCTTATTCATATTTCATATTTCTCTGCCCATATAGATCATTCTGTAATATTTTAAATTAAAATAATTTAAAATATGTTAAAATAATTCCTTGGGAGCTGATAAAACTTGAAACCAGGGGTGGGTTCTACTAACTTTACTACCAGTTCTAAAGGTGCATGCGCAGAAGCTTTTTTTACTTCAAAAAAGCGTTCTGCGCATGCACGGAGCGCGTGGAGCCCCGAGAACAGTAAGTACGGGCGCGCGGGTGGGCCCACCTCCCGGTCACAGAGAACCGGTTCGGTGACGTCACAGCGTCACTGCTACCAGATCGCGCGAACCAGCCCGAACCGGGAGCAACCCACCACTGCTTGAAACCCATCTTGAAAAAGAGCTTGCAAGATTTATCAGTTCCAACTTAAATCACTAACTATACTATCATAGTCTGCTGAGAACACTGCTTATATTCTTTTAAATATCATATCTATATATCTAAAAGCGAAAACCACTCACGCCATAATCACAAAATCTCCAGAACCATAAAGCCTACAAACTTAAAATTTGCCACATACGTTCCTCTTGGCTTCTAGGTGCTCACTAAAAAAGGATTTTTCGAAATGACCATCAGAGCATTAGTATTTCCTATAGTATTATTAACAAGCTCTGATGTTAAGGAGTTCTACTCCCCCTCCACATCTGAAAAGAAATATGTTCCAAATACAAAACACAAGCAGAGGAGTTTCACTTTCAGTTTTACTTTCATAGCAGGAAGCAGCTTTAATACAGAACACTTGAGCTAAGCCATAGCTAGGCTCCTTCCTGTCTCCTTCTTGCTCACACAGCAAATACTGTTTCACATTCCAAACAGCCCTCTGATACTAAGGAGTTCTACTCCCCCTCCCCACCTGAAAAGAAATATTTTTCTTTTTTTCCTCTGTAAAACACAAGTAGAGGAGAGGAGTTTCAGTTTTACTTTCACAGCAGTAACCAGGGGATAGGATAGGGGAGGCTTCTGTGGGGTAAGCCTGAGGGAGAGAAGGGGATAGGCCCGGGGTACCTGCAGGACCACCTCCTGCCAATGGCATCTTCCCATCGTCCAGTGCGGTCTCACAGTCGGCCTCTTCAGGGTGCCGTCGGCCAGACAATGTCGACTGGCGGCGCCCAGGAGGAGGGCGTTCTCTGTGGGTGCACTGACGCTCTGGACCGAGTTGCCCGCTGAGCTTCAGACAGCCCCTGACCTTCACTCCTTCTGCCGCGACCTGAAGACGTGGCTGTTTTACCAAACTGGCTGAGCTGACCTTTTTAATTGTTTTTAACTGTCTATTATTTATATTTATCTACAGTTTTTATTGTATCTTGTTGTTGTTATATGTTTTATATTTTTGTGAGCCGCCCCGAGTCCTCCGGGAGAAGGGCGGCCTATAAATTTTTGAGAATAAATAAATAAATAAATAAATTAATTAATTAATTAATAAATTTATCTGAACACTTGATGTCATGTTCGCTGCAACACTGTGATGTGGGGGCATCCTTTTACATGTGTACCGCACTGCTACACAAATACAAAAGTGGAAAACTTGCATTATGATGTTACAGAGCCCATTTATTCATGTTGAGACATTGCGATTAAATGTAGACACCTTTGTCTGGAGCAGCAAAGTGATGATAACTATGTTAGAAAGCAAAACCTGTTGGATGTTAGAAGTCTGCTTTCCTTTCCCAGGAAATGCATTATTTATCAAAGGTAAGTCAGCTTACTGCCAATTTAGCATAGGTTAACAATCAAATGCTCACAGCAGCAGAGTATTTGACCTCTTAGCCTCATAATGAAAAAAAAAAAAACGTTGATGTAGCTCAAGCTTCAGACTAGCAGGGAAGATAGTAATTTATGATAAATGCACATATCCTCTGGGAATAGGAACTACATTCAAAGGAATTGTGATATGTTAAAAGGTAAATTAGCTACTGAGTGAGTCAACAATAAATAGAATAAAAGTTTGCCCAGCGTGACTCTCCATTTCATTCCAACTTATTGTAGTGTAACCATTGTTCTGTGGAGATGGGCTCTAAGTTGTTATTTACTCATCTGATCTGCCAGAGGGGTAGTAAGAATTGCATTTTCTGTAGGTAGATAAACAAATCAAATAAATTCCCTTAACTGAAGAACATCTATTATTACATACACAAAAATGTGAAAGAACAACCGCCAGTTCTTTAGCTGGAGTTGGCCCTCATACACACTGAATCCTTCCCAAGAACTTAGGATATCATGAGCTTGGTGCTGAGTGATGTGGCCTTTTGTAATTGACAGATGGAAATGTTGTCAATCTCCAGATTTTCTAAGTGTGATACTAGATTTATTAGTACGGCATGCAGCCAGAGGTGGGCTGTTGCTGGTTCGGACTGGTTCACCCGTACTGGTAGTCCTGACTACCAGCTGGTCCCACACACCCACCCAGTGGTGGGTTGCTCCCGGTTCGACCCGGTTCGCACGAGCTGGTAGTGGTGACGATGTGACGTCATTGAACCGGTTCTCCACAGCTGGGAGCTGGGCGTACCCGCCCGCCCCTACATTATTTTTCCCTTTATTTCTAGCCCAGCTGATAGGCGCTGATAGGCGCTTTTTAGTGGATTGCCGCGCCTCAGCTGGGCTAAAATGTTCTGTGCTTGCGGAGAGTGCTTGTTTTGAGCAGGATGCCATGCTACAGCTGGGAAAGCATCTAGTGTGCACGAGTGAAGCCAAGCATGTGCATGAAGAGAACCGGTGGTAACACCAGTTAGAACCCACCACTGCACCCGCCCCAATACTGCCCCGTCCTATATATCTCACTCTTTGGCTCAGTTGCCCGACCCACAGAGTCCAACTGATTTCTATGGCTTGCCCACTCTACTCACTGAGGCTGCCCGAGAAGGTGTGCTAGAAGCTGCGCGCGTGAAATCGCCGTGTGTTTGAAGCTATGCGCAAGCGTTTTCGGTTCTGCACTAGGCAAATTAAATTATGTGAAGCCCACTTCTTTATTCAGTGACTGATAAACACTGAGACCACCGTGGGTAGTCTATGACATATGCTTTCAAGTTCTATTTTAGATCTTGATACTTTGAGATTGTCTCCAGTTCTTCCTCTTCTATTCTACTATCTCCTGGTATTGTCATATTAATTGTTCACACGTTCTTCTTTTTAACCACAGTTATATCCAGTGTGTTATGCACTTTTTGTTACCCACCAGATATATTCAGAAATCCCAAAATATTTTAACCTGCTCATTTTCAACTATTTTTTCAACTATATATTTCCAAAATTGTTGTTGTTGCTGGTATATGATAATTTTTAAAGCTGTTCCAGTGAATCATTTTGGCTGTGTTATGTTGTTGTTTATAATAATTGGTTTCTGCACTCTTCTTACACAAACTGAGTATGTGATTTCCTGTTTCTCCTTCCTTGTTGCACCATCTGCACATTGAAACAAACATTTGATGGTTTTTCAATTCTGGCCTTGATTACATTCACGTGAATCGCTTGTTCTCGAGCAGCCAAAACTAATCCTTCAGTTTCTTTTTTGAATATTCTCTTTGTAAGCCATTGCCAGGTTTTAAATTTTTTATCCATGTTCTGCTTGATATTTTGTAGAAGTTGACCATGTAATTTTTGTCTTTTCCGATTTCTTTTCTTGTTATTACATTATTTGATATTCATGTTTTTTTTCTCCTACTAACTTTTTCTCCTACTAACTTGCAATTTTTAACTTGTATCAATGTTTGTTCTTGATTGTCTCTTATGTAATCAGCTAATGCACACTTCTTTGATAATTTGTTTGATTTAAGTAAAGTCTGAGTATATTTTTGCATGGTAGAAATATAATCCATGAATATCTCTGCAAGGATGTAATGCATAGGGAAAATCATCATTTTTTTTTTCATTTGTTGGTTCAAATGTCCAATACAGGCTGTGTTCAGAGCCTGATCATCCTCCTCCTCCTCCTCCTCCTCCTCCTCCTCCTCCTCCTCCTCCTCCTCCTCCTCCTCTTAATATAGTTAATACAAATTTGCAACATCTGTTTTATATTCCTTCAGAAGGTTCTTCTTCTTCTTCTTCTTCTTCTTCTTCTTCTTCTTCTTCTTCTTCTTCTTCTTCTTCTTCTTCTTCTTCTT
>JANHFM010004085.1:294348-314010 GCA_032468115.1 Grayia smithii
CGCTCCTCTATCCATCTCCAGGCGAGTCTAATAGGTCCTATTTCCAAGAAGGCGCCGTAGACTCTGATTTTCGTTAGTTGTGAGCCATTGCGCTTGTGAGAAAGGTCGAGGAAACACCTGCCTTTCAGGTGTTTACATTACGATTCATAATAGCAAATTACAGTTTTGAAGTAGCAACGAAAATAATTTTATGGTTGGAGGTCACAACATGAGGAACTGTATTAAAGGTTCGCGGCATTAGGAAGGTTGAGAACCACTGCCATAAATAAAGCTGATGTTCTCTGGGGTTGAAGTTGGACAAGTAATATCCAACTTTCTAAAAGAAGTGTAACTTTCATCACATTTTCTTGATTGAGGCTTAGCATTTATCAGCACTACTAATAGACAATTTTTCATTTACCTCCCAGTTTAGGCTAGTATCATAAAATAATGGCTAAAAATACTGAACTTCCCTAGCATGTACATTTGTTCATGAAACATTCAAAGGCAGATTATGCTACTTTATCACAATGCAGGTTCTGGATAGCAATTGGTGCATGGAGCCCGATACCCAGAGGATATGGCTTTTAATACACAATCATACTGTTTTTAAAGTTTGGATGGATCTATGATTGATTGGTAAGGGAAAAGATGATAAATGATGATAGATATAGAATAGATTGATAGAAGAGATAGATAGATAGATAGATAGATAGATAGATAGATAGATAGAAAAGATGATAGATAGATACCAGTAGATAGAGTGATAGGTGATAGATACAGATCATAGAGAAATAAGAGAATGAGATGATAAAGAGTTTTGACAAGTGGGTAGACCTACTGGTTTAATCCTCTCTCAAAACTTCCTCTAGGTTTTGCTCTCTACTTTGTGCAAATCACTGCCCAGTGATTGTCCAGGCAAAGTAGGCCTGAGTTTTAAAGTACACATTTTGCCTATTAAAAAAAACTTTCCCGGAGAGTGGCTGTGACCTGCAGTTTGAGAAGCCATGCAGAAAGCTATAATGTGACTTGTCTAGTTTTAGCTTAATTGAAAAAGGTATTCTGGGAGCTAAAAGATGATAGAGGTCCATTACATACAACATATTAAAGTATACACTGATCTGTTTAGTTTTCAACTTAGCATGTTGTGTGTACACAACTAAGGTGGTTTTTAAATGGCTTCTGGCTTATAGCCTTGATGGTTTAACTTTTCCCTCTGGGAAAACTCTTGTATTCGAAAGACCTGCTAGCCAATGTTGCAAATATTTGCTCCAGTGGCATTTTGCCTTGGTGCAGGTTTGGTAATGATGCCCTCAAAATCAGGTGGAGACAGATAGTTGGTATAAAAGCTTATTTGTTTATTTCTGTTGTTAGATGTTAAGTGCTTGACTCAAAATTACTCTGGGTGACTCACATTATCAAACAGAAATAAAGAAGAACACAATAAACTATAAATAACTGAAATGGAACTCCAAACAGAACATTTGCAAAAACTTATCCGACAAGAATAAACATGTCTTCAAGGCCTTCTGGAATGGCATTAGGCAGAAACCACACAGATCTCAAAGGGTATCTTATTCCAGAGGGTAGATTCTTGAACCAGGAGGGGTGTGTGTCTTTCTGGGGTGTATCAAAATAGCTTCCTTCTCTCTTATCTGATTCTTCTTCAGAGTCCTCCATTTCATCTTGCAACTTTGAGTTGGGCCAAATTTGAAATGGCTTATACTCTGTTTCATTTCCATTCCTATTTTACTCAACAGTCCTCAAGGGGAAAAATAATAGATTCCAAAAGTATGCCCCATAAAAATACCCCACATAGCTAAGTGGCAAATAACAATGAGAGGTAAGGTTGGTGTAGTGATTAAGCATCAGGGTAGTAACCAGGAGACTGTGAGCTTTAGTCCCACCTTAGGCACAAAGCTAGTTGGGTAACAAGGCCAATCACTTTCTCCCAGTCCGTGGAAGAAGGCAATGACAAATTTCTGAAAAATCTTGCCAAGAAAATGGCAAGGACTTGTCCAGGAAATCTCAAAGCAGACACAACTGAATAGAAGACAAAAATCTAATTATGTATCTTCCCACTAACTATAAGACTTAATTGCAAATCTGGAAGGCCAGGAGACCATGGTATGTGAGATCTACAGCTTTATTATTGGTACTATCACTCTGTAGCAGGGATGGGCAACTTTATGGCCTGTAGGCTTCAACTCTCAGAATTTCTGAGGCAGCAGAGTGGCTTGGGAATTCTGGGAGTTGAAGTCTGTGAATTGAATTCTGGGAGTAGAAGTCCATAGATTGAATTCTGGGAGTTGAAGTCCGTAAGTCATAAAATTGCTATTGTTGCCACCTTTGGTAAAAGAGTTTTTCTTTTTAAAAACAAGAATAGGGACCGGAAAGGCACAACATTTCAGTTATTCAGTTAGCAAAAACACCTAAAACTATAGTGGGAGAATTATGTGCCAAACATCTGTCACCTATGAGACCCAATTCATCTCCTACCTGCTAAATGAATGTTCCTTTCCCATTTTTGATGGTACTCTCCCTTAGCCTGTTTTTTGACATCTGCTATTTTCACCTTCCCCAGATGTTTTCTATTAAGGAACTAGCAATGGTGTTAGGATTACAAGCAGGTAGCCTGAGCATCACCACTCAACTATAACTTTTATTAACAGAAAGAAAGAATTTTTGAAATAAGTGGTTCTTGCCCATATCTAATGACACCTGCTGATTGTACTAATTGGCACAAACTTTAACTTTACAAAGAGCAAAATTTTACCAATATAAAAATCAATCAGAGTTAGATTGGACCAAGAGGAAAATAGAAACTGCAACCAGAAAATACCTTTTTATATATCAGTACAGTCCTTCTAGCCAGTTTAGACACCCATCCATGTCTTAAATGACTTAACCCTGCTTATCTTCTGAACTCAAATAAGGTCAGCCAGCTGCTTCTGTTTGTAGACAATAGGCTCAACGAAAGTTATATACAAGACTTTGTAGGCTGTAAAGTCTCACTTAGTGCTAATAAAGGCACAATCCAACAATTGCTAATATTTTTATCAACTTAAGAATGTACACATTTATTTTTATCAAATTTTGAAACCACCCTTCTCCCTCACAGAAAAACTCTGGGCAGCATACAAATAAAATATGATGATGTAAAACAGCACATTGAAGTTAAAATTTAAATAGTTGCAACCCGATTCAAGTGTGTCAGATGTCATGTGAAGAATCTGTCCCACACACTGGCTCGTCACACTGTATATGTATTTTAATATAACACAGGCTAGTTAAGACAGGTACATGGTTGACTTACTTTTTTCTCTGCCTTGAGACTTTCCACAGCTATTTATAAAAAACAAACAAATGGCAAAGCTGAACCCAGGAGCGAACAAATGGAATGTGTTAGGTCCCTTTCCCCATTCAGTGTTGATTTTGTATTCTTGAAGATATTCCAAAATACTTCAAGGAAGAGTACTTAAAAAAAGGCATTTTGCTGATACGTGCCAAGGCTCTTAAATTATTAGTTTTGAGGAAATGATCTCACTGTTTGCTTTACCCAACTGACAATACAACATGATTAATGTAGAATGCCACTTTAAAGAAGCTTCTGTGGACCTTTCATGTATTATTTTGAATAGTAGTAAATAAGGCTACTTCCTTTTTTTTTTAGTTCAATTCAGCTACTGTCGTTTCAAGTTAAAGAGAGCAATTTGTAACAGAAGAATAAGCTAGCTGAATACTGATGCCCAATCAGCAATTCTGAGATATAATGCTACAGTAGAGAGAATTGCATATTGGCGACATAGAATCCCGAGTTTAATGAAGCCATGGAAACCAGGACAGATTGATTACCCTGTCCATTGTCCTAAAGTGCTGTTCAGATGTAGACCCATTCCATGCTCACATTTAGTTGATCTGGGAGGAAATTGCAAGTGCAAAGTGATACAGATAGTTCTCAACTTATAATAATTGGGACCAGAACTTTTGTTGCTAAGTGATGTGGTTCTAAATGAGTCATCATGTGACCGTGCCCAATTTTATAACCTTTTTTGCTGTGCTCTTTTAGCGAGCCATGCATTAATTAAACAAATCCAGTTTCTCCCAAGAACTTTGCTTGTCAGAAGCTGGCTGGGAAGGACACAAATGGTGATCATGTGACCACAGGACCCTGCAACCATTGTAAATACATGCCAGTTGCCAAACACCCAAATTGTGAACATGTGACAGTGAGGATGCTGCAGTGATTATAAGTGCAAGGACTTAAATCACTGTTTCCAGCACTGAAGTGGGACAACTCACCATGGCCAACTTGCCATGACCAACTCACCACAGTTAACTTGCCATGGCCAACTCACCACAGTAAACTTGCCATGGCCAGCTCACCACGATTAACTTGCCATGGCCAATTCACCCTGGCCAAGTCGCCACATGACAACTCACTCTAGGACAATTTAACTATTCAATTTCATTATTTAAAATAAATAAAAAAATATTTTAATTTTTGTCATTCACATTTCATTCTGTCCCTCTTTTTTCATCCTTTCTTTAATGATTCAATTCCATCATTTCTTTGATATTAGTGTAACTTTTGTCCCACAGTGAGTTGTCTCACGATGAGTTGGCCATAGCAAGTTGGCTGTGGCAAGCTGGCCATGGCAAATTGTCATAGATTCTTCCAGCACTGTTACAACTTCAAACTGCTAAGTCTTAAGTCAAGGATTACCTGCACCAAACAAGAGCACCAGTGTTAGATCCATACATACAGCAAAGTAACGTCAAACACTGCTATGTACATATACCTTCCTACTGCTAATGAACATATGTTGCTTAGAGTAGATGACATTTGTCAAAGTCTTGTTCTACTGTCTTCTTTTTCAAACATGAAGTTTGTAAAATTAAAGACGATAGTATAGTGCCACCGTATTTGAATCAAAAACCAAACAAGGATTTTTTTGTACTAAAATAATACTTTATTTTATTAAAAAAATGTATATACTGATTTTAGATCTTTAAGTATAAAAGTGCCAAAATATTTAGTTGCCCTCAAAGACTTGGACATATGACAACACTATATACATATACACAGGTATGTAACAGAAAAAAATATTTTTACCAAATATTCAGAAATATGCAATTATCAAGAAGCACTTCATATTTCTAAAATAATAATAAATCTACTATTTTATAATAATAATAATAATAGTAACATATATGAAGTGCAGCACCAGCTAAAGAACTCGTAACTGTGACTTCACATTGTTATGTACATAAAACTGTTACGTATATAATAATGTAGCTATAACAGTAAGAACAAATGTAATAAAGATGGGCTCTCCATGGTTATCAAATCCTATTTCCTCAAGTTACTAAACTTGCTTTTTTATGCTTTTTGATAAAATAAAACCTCAGGTTCTATGACATAATTGCTTAACAGGCCACTGCAATGCTACCCATCAAGCATTTAAGATTGTTGATTTCATGCAACCAATTGGATTGTACATATTCATAATTTACCTATTAAATTCAATCAGATTTTACTTGAGCTAAATGTTGTTTAATTAAACCTTGTTATTGTTGATATTTGTGCTCCCCAGAAAATCTGTCTATATAATTTGAATGCCATCCATGATTAAGTTAAATGCTCTTTATATTAATTCTGGTCATTTTCATAGGACTGCTGTAATTAAAAATCCACAAAGTAGTCTTCACAGATATTCAAACATACAAAGAGGGAAGACAGTGCAACATCTGTTAACTGGCCTTTATATCTTTGGAGAAAATGCAGGAATATTTTCTTTGGAGGTACAAATATTAAACTGAAAAAAAAATCCCAGCAATCTGCCCTCTTGCAGTCAATGGCCATTTTGGCTCATATGTAGCAATTGCTGGTCATGATATCGACAAAATGTAGCCATCAGGAATGGTGAGAAGAGCTTCCTACATGGCACACCAGTCACTATCTTTCTTCATTTGATTCTGTTGCCGAAGGATTGCTTGTTTTCATAAGACTATCCTTCTTAAGAGTTCTGTGTAGGCAGATCATACTTCCTTATACTAGAATTTTTGAAAGAATCTCTGAAATGAATAACAATTATAAAATAATTTTAAAATGTGAAAATGGAAATATATAGAGAGAGATAGAGATTTTAAAAACACAATCAAAGAACATTCAGACATAAAGTCTTTCTTCCTTGGTGTCCGTAGATGGAGAAAAAATATGCTATTCTCTTGAAGCAGAATTAATATATTTCTTAGAAGTACTTATTATTCAATATACTCCTTGTTTTATTATTATATGACTGATTACATAGCTATATATTACTAACATATTTATATAGCACACTATCTTATATAGAAACAATTTGAAGAAAAGGCATGACTGTTCAAATATTAAATATTATGTTCATATAATGTAGCATTTTAAATGGCTATAGTATAAAATTTATATCCTCAAAATCCAGAGGATTTTGCCTCTATAGAAATGGAAAAATAGAAACACAAACCAGGCAAAAAATTAATTTGGAGAAAACATCAATAGGTTTTGGCTTTTTGCATTTTTAAGTCTAGGCTAATTCTTTAAAAGCACAACTTCTTTTCAATTTAGAAATAGTTGAATTATATTGGCTGTATCACAAAGATACATTTCGGCTTGGATGGAGACAGGATATATTCTCTGTATAGCAACTGTAACTTAAATCAGGAACAGGTTAAAGTTTTTTTCTGCATTATAAGGATTATCTCAGTTTATTGTAGAAATCTAATTTTATTAAGATGCTATATAACAATTCTAATGATTTGATCCTGACTGGATGCTCCTTACTCTTGTGTAACACATTTTTGATGCAGTCAGCATTTGAAATACAGTATTGTTTTAATACCTTGAAATACTGTTACATTTCACAAGAGGTTTATATAGCTCTGGGATTTTCCTTCTAATCATTGGTCTGAGGCTGTTCTCCAATTTCTCATAGTTCTTTTTCAGTTCCTTATGATATTCTTTTTGCTCAGAGGTAATCAGGTGCCTGTTTTTTTCCAGTGCTTCTCCACACCTGTTGCCCAAATAATAAAAAAAAACATTACTTAGTGAAGGGTTACACTTAAGCCATGTGTAGAAATATGAAACCTTTAAGCAGGATATGTAGTGAACTCATTCTGAAAAAGTAGGATGGGGAAAGATGAATATTAAGAAGTAACCTACTTCTTAAGTCACAATCAGAGGCAATCTCATATTAGTTTTCCTTCTATAAATGTAGAAATATGCTTTATCAATATAATGCAGTGGGGATCTCGTGACTTTTTACTTGTTAGATGTATGCCCTCCCACCTTTTCTGTACAAGCTTAAGGCCACCAATATGAGGTTATTTCTTCATTTCATCTCCATAACAATAAGCCTAGGAGGTTCACTGGATTGAATGATTAGCCCTCATTATGAAGCCCTCTCACACCCAGATCTGCTAGTACAGACCTACTCAGTGTAATTACAAGATTAACTCATTTCTCTGTCCTCTTTACTTACCTCATTATAAACTCTTTGAAGCATAATCTCAGTTTGTTGTGATGTCGGTAAAATTTTGGATCATCTGGAATCTCCGCCAGAAACACTTGGGCTACCTCTAGTGGTCCCTTATTAAAATAACATTTTACTGTATTAGGGAAGTACATTTTTTTAATCTATAGAAATATTAGAAGAACAAAAATTGGGCAATGAACTTTCAGGAAATCCCAGGTGCAATAGAATGGGACACAATAAAAAGAAAATCAGCATCAGGTAACTACTTAATGGTAGCAAAATTATAAAACTGATAACGTAGATCAGAAAGTGAATGCTAATAGATTATACAGCTGGTAGCGCCTCAGGAATCATTGGATGATGTGAGCAACAATGAAAAACTTAAGTTTGTTTCTAGATTGGGTATGTGCACACATAGTTACGATATTTTCGTCGTTATAGTTTTCCCACTATGCCAGTAAGGCTGAACAAAAAAAAATAGTATTCTGCAAAGCATATGTATTTTATTATTTATCCTTATGTACCTGGTTAACGGTAGCTCCTACAGAACCTTGAAGGACCATCTGGAGCATTTTGACATCTGGAGGCACTAGGTTGGTGGCAACTGCTAGCTCAAGGGTTTTCTTTTGCATGTCTTCAATTGCTACTTCAATTGGCATCAACACATACTGAAACCAAAGATAGGCCATTCATAAGGAAAATGCATTAATAAAATAAAAGTCTGGATAACAAGCATAGGGCCACAGAGTGGGGAATGTCATCATATCACACATGTATACTGGAGTGAGGAGGGGGGGTTCCCCCAAGAATTCGAGAGATTTACTTTGTGTTATTTCTAATACCTTATTAAGGACTTGACTACAATATCTTGTCTGCAAAACATCAAGGTTACTTAGTAAATGGCAACAGTGACCCAGCATTTTCTGTATCTCTTGCCATTTAGGGATCCTTAGCGTTTTTGCAGTCTAGGTATTGTAGCCTCTACACCATGAAGTTAAAACACTTTATAGTTTTAATAGTTTTTCCTGGTCTTAAAATGACTTAAAATTGTATCTTCAGCAATTGTGATTAGAAATAACTCTAAAAGTAGGGGAAAGGTGACTGAAAATCCCAATACAGCCCTGAAGCTACAGATTCACTGCTCCTTGTTAAGATACATTCATTACCTCCTCCTTTTGAATTACGTTGATTCTAGTTTTGATGTAAGGAAAAGCATGCATTGTGGTCAAAATGGTCTTTCTCTTATATTGTTCACTCAGCTCTCCTCGTGGACGTCCATCCTGAGTAAAAGGGGTGGTGTACATAAATCGTCGAAGATCAAAGTTTTTCTCAAAGGGGGTTACTCTGTCTTTCATCTCATAGTCATCAAAGTATGGTTCCACAAAAGTAATTTGTATATAGGCCTGGGGAAAAGATAAAGTGGGTAAGTCTTATGTGTTAATTATTACTATGATTCATCACACAGTCAGCTAGATATTTAAACTGGATTTGAGATTTTTATCTATCTTTGGAGTCCTTCTCAAGGATCTGAGACAGGCAGATGTTGTTTGATGGTGCTGAAGGTATTGTCACAGGATGTAATTATTATTGGGTCTTCACTTCAATATTGCCTCCTAATTACTGCCTGGAGTCGTCCCTGCTTATTTTTTAGCAAGGTTTTTCAGAAATAGTTTGCTCCTGTCTGCTTCCTAGGCAGAGAGAGAAAGAGAACAATGGCTCAAGATAACTCACTTGGCTTCATGCCCAAGGTGGGACTACAATTCATTCTCCTGGTTTCCAATGTGATGCCTTAACTGCTGCACCAAGTAGGGCCTTGTAGGTTAATGATTATCAAGCTTAAGTTAAAGAGAGTCACATATGGAAAAAAGAAGGTATTTGTTGTAGTTGTTCTGGATCCTATTCTTATTTAGGATCTTCTTATTTATTCTTCTTTGACATTCATTAGCAATCCAGCACTCACCATGCAAGACTGGATCTTGAAGACCATTTGCAATACTGAACTCCAGTCTCTCTCTGCCATACGATCCTGGGATGTTCACCACAGGCATCTGGATCCTGCAAGACTCTGCTGGTGCCTTCCTAGACTCTGATCCCTTTTCATTTGGACAATCTTGTTGTCTTAATTTAGGTTCAGACTTTAGGGGCTTTTAATGGCAAAATAAAAGATTTTTAACTGTAAAGTTAGAAGTAATGTTACCATACCTTTCTGGGATCTAACTTCTTCTTTTCGACAGGAACAGAGTCTTTGATCACAACAATGCGATCTTCTCCAAAGCATTGACCATAAAATCCCTGAGAAGGAAACAAAATCATGAGTATAGGTAATACGTACACACATATATATGTACACACACGTGTACATACATACACAAGTTTACGAAGTAAGTCAAGTGATCAGATGAAATGCAATTTAAGGTGCTATTTTTGACCTTTAAAGGCCTACATGACATGGGGCCAGACTATTTGAGGGACCGCCACTCTCCGATTACATGAACATATCCCATCATATTCAGTAGGAGAGGCAGGTTGATACCTAGGAGATGAACCTTTTCTGCTGTAGCATCTCTCCTCTGGAATTTCAGAAAGCTGTGGTAGCACAATGGTTAGAATACAATACTATAGTCTACTTCTGCTGACTGCCAGCTGCGGCTGCCAGCAGTTCGATTCTCACTGGCTCAAGGTTGACTCAACCTTCCATCCTTCAGAGATCAGTAAAATGAAGACTCAGATTTTGGGGGGCCATATGCTGACTCTGCAAACCATTTAGAGAGGGCTGTAAAGCATTATGAAGCAGTATATAAGTCTGTGCTATTGCTATTGGTATTCATCCCCTAAGGCGAGGCTGATCCTTATGGCTTTCTGAAAAGCTCTCAAACGTTTTTTTCATCAGACTGGGGATTCTATGGGAACATTCATTGGATGCACCACATATAAGACGCTGATTTTAACCCCCTTGTGATCTTGTATTTATTTATGTTTAATTATTTAAGTGTTTAGGTGGTTTTATAATACATTTGAAAGAAGAAGAAAAAAGGCTACCCAAGCTATAGTGAGAACCAACATACTCAAAGCATTAAAAGGACAAAAGATTAAATGCATCCAAGGAATTGGTGCGGTAGACTACATACAGTACATCAGGAGAAATACATTTTTCAACCAATAGATGGCAGTATTTATAAATTTGTAGTTATATCTATGGTATATACTACTCTATGTCTTCTCTCTGAATAAAGTTTCCTGTTTCCTATCCCAGTTAAGCAGAAAAGCACATGTGTACTGTGCACTGTTTGCTCTGTAGGTCTATATATATAGGGTCTGTATATACCCTGTTTACAGTAGGGTAGTAGGATTCTCCTTAAAAAGCCTTAGCTTTGGCCCTTATACTATCCTGGGATATATTCAGCCTCAAAACAAGTCAATTATTTAAGGCAGGAAAATGTTTTTTTATAGAGGGAAAGAATTAGAAAAAGTAGCTGTGCAGATTTTTTAAAATAGTGGTTCTTCTAACATATGGGTCTTTTATATTTTTAATATTAATTATATTTTAAGATATAAGTAATACATTATATTATTTGTGTAGAATGGTATTTATACAATATAAACTAAAGATTATTAACAGCATGATATGTAGCTAACTCAAACTTTTAGGAGAAGGGGGGAAAAGTTCATATGATTATCAACTGGTTTCTAAAATGTTACTGTTGATGAACATAAAGTTGCTAAAATTGTACATACAAAGCTAAGTGTAGCTAAGTATACTATATTATTGTGTTATATGTTTCTATCCTAAGCTTAATAATATTAAAATCTTCATTATGTTACTTGTTTATGCATAGTAGAAAAGAGAAAAACAAAAACAAAATGAAAAGAAAAATAAAGGGGAAAATAAAACTCCTAAATGTAGGTGGTTTCTGACTTCTCTCTTTATACCTTGACTCATTTGTGGTATTTATAAACATTTAGGACCCATTAAAAACCACAGTGTGTTTATTTTTGCCTTGCTGTCTGATATATAGATAGGGAAACCATTCTTTGAATTTGGCTAAACTTCTGTTGTGAAATTAGGCTATTAATTTTTCCATTCCTGCATATTGTACAAGTATAAGTTTCCAGGGACTTTCTAACAAATTGAACTCCCTTCTTGGCAGTGATCTAAATCATCCACTTTTTCTTTTCATACTATCTCCATCTGTTTGTCAATCACTGGGGCTCTTAGTACACCAAGTTTCTTACCTCCTATCAATTAAGCGTCCTCTCATTCTTCTGCTACAAATCCCCCAAAAGGTCAGAATTCCTCAACAGAATCACAATCAAGCAGGCACAACCAAAAGAACAATTTGGGAGGACAATGACTCTGTCAAACTAATTTGTAAATCCTAAATGCTAGAGCACTGTAATGTTTTGTTAAAGTGCTTGATTTTCCCATACAAAGTGATCCTCATTCTCACAATTCAAACACACATTTCTGCCAGTCACTAATTATAAGTTCCTAACTTTCATTTCGAATCCTGAAATGCTTTCCAATTTATAAAGATCCTTTAATATTTAAGTTGAGCTAAGCTCCTGGGTTCAAAATAATATTTAGTGAAATAAAATCTCTACATCTGCATGGATTATAAATCCCAGAATCCCCAGAAGGCATTGTAGGAGCTGCTGTCCCATTACAATTGGGGGGCATGACATTGGGTAATGTAAGTTTAGGAGACTATAAACAAAATTATTCCTTTACCATTTCCATTCAGTTTATAAAACCGTATCTTTCTGAATACTCTTTTTCTACATTTTTAAAATTACAGGTGTAATTACCTACCTCCAAACGGTGAGATATCTCAGGAAGTTTGGTTATGGCAGGCTCTTTATAAACAAATTCCTGTTCATCCAGATCTCCAAAGATGGCTCCATAAAAACCAACACGGAAATAGGTCCCAAACATTCTCTTTTGACCCTGATTGATGATTACAAAATCACAGAAATAAACCTGTCTTTTTTGCAGCAGTTTTCCAAAGAGCAGTTGTATTTTACTTTTAAGTGTATCCTAGAATAACTAGATCAGGGGTCTCCAAACCTGGCAATTTTAAGACTTGTGGACTTCAACTCCCAGAATTCCCCATGACTGGCTGAGGAATTCTGAGAGTTGTCCACGTCTTCTCTCAAAGTCCACAACTTTTAAAGTTGCAAATTTCTGTGTGAAAATCATTTCCTAGAATTTTATTGAAGGTGAATTTAGCTATTCTGCTCCCAATCACAACACTATCAAAGTTAGCTACTTGTTTTATTACCTGATCAAAAATGTTTCTGTCTTTATTTCAATCAATTGATCAACCAAAAATTTGGAGCAATTTACATAAAGAATTACCTAGTTTGCAAAAAAAAAATGTATATCTCTTAGTTGAATGTAAATATTTAGAGCATTTATAACCTTACAAAGCTTTTTAGCTACTTGGGAAAACATTGTTAAAAGACTTTTGCCTCTTTTTATGACCTTGCTTGCCACAATTGTTAAGTGAATCACTGTAGTTGTTAAAGAGAGTAACACAGCTGTTAAATGAATCCAGCTTCCCCATTGACTTTGCTTGTCAGAAAGGTCACAAAAGGTGATCACATGGCCCTGGGACACTGCAACCATCATAAATATGAGCCAGATGGCAAGCATCCAAAATTCTGATCACATGACCATTGGGATGTTGCTACAGTCATAAGTGTGAAAAACAATCACTCTTTTTAGTGCCGTTGGAACTTTGAATGGTCACTAAATGAATGATTGTAAGTGAAGGACTACCTGTATTGCAAATATTCTTATCTTCCTAATCAATATACAAATACTGTAGCCCAACAACAGAAAAGGTACCTTATTTATTATGTTCTCAAAAGCCTTTTGGAGTTTACTGTGAATAGAAGAAAGCTTCCTAAAGTCTCGATTTGTTTCCAAAATGGGGATGACAATCTTGTAAACCTCATTGACAGTTTCATACAATCCTCCCTTGTGGAAAGAAGGAACATTTTTTTAAGACTTTCAGTCATTCATTAGAAAATTATCACATTTAGAGCATCATGCCTGACTAAGAAATGTTTGCTCAGTTGTACACTATTTTCCCTAGTGAAGCTACAGTGACAAGGCTCACATGCTCACATGTCACTGCATTATTTTAGTTGCCAGCCAGCTTCAATAAGGCCCCAACAGGCTTTGATGTTTGTAGGACACTTTTCTTTATAACCATGATGATTGTCACATGACCCGGCTATATTTTGGTTACACACCTGGTATTATACTTTATGCGCAAGTTTGTTTTGTTTTCTACCTGTTTTGTTTACTTTTTTACTTTCTCTCTGTGTGATGTTTGCTGTGAGTAGCTGCCATGATGTAGGTAGTTAGTAGTTTTTTATTTTTTATATATAAAGTTATTAGAATGTACTTCGGGTTTTGTTTTACTTATTCTTGCATGCAACGGAGATACCAAGATTCGCTAACCTCTAACAGACAAGGAATTGGTGATAATGTGAAAAACCTCCTTCATAGTTATGGGGGGGGGCGGGGAGAGGCAGGACGTTGTCCCAGGCTATAATTTATGCCGTCATCACAAACCTTGCGTTTTCACACCGTGCCAAACAAAACCAAGCAAAGTGCATCGCTGCTTAATGCACTATATAAATTAGACCGCTGTTAATATGTAAAGTCTCATCAAGGCTGTACTCAATTCAGACAAAGTCTTTTTGATATTGGATTTGCTATAGTTTGAACTAAAATGATACGCCGTGGAATATGAATGGTGACCATATTACTTCACTATAAAGTGGTATTGAAATGAAGTTCTCCTCACAAGTGACAAAACCAGGGGTGTCCAACCTTGGCAATTTTAAGACCTGTGGACCAATTCCCAGAATTTGCCAGCCAGCTATGCTGGCTGAGGAATTCTACAAGTCTTTGAAAAGCTGGCTTGGCTCTCAGGCCTGGTGTTAAGATGGCTGTCAAGCCTCAGTTAGTTTTCTTTTGATGCACTGGATGTTCTGGATGTGCATGTCTTTTACTTTCTTTTTATTGATCCTCTTTTAGAGATGTAAGCCGCCTAGAGTTGCAGCAGTCTGTAAATCCAATTAAAGACATATATAAACAAATTAAACAAATAAAAGACGGTGTACTGTTTCTCACAGTGTTAAAAAGCTCAGCAGCATTTTCCAGCAGTCCCACCAACCCGTGCTCCGAGAAATATCTTCCTGAGCAAACTCCATCTTCATCTGGAGACAGAATATCATCTGAAACAGCAGACTCTTCTAGGACATTGGAGGAAATATTCTGAAAAGGAGAATATAAAGTTAGAGAACAGACAACTCTAGATATTGTATTCTATTGGAAATCTTTCTTTATTCCTTTTACTTTTTGTTTTATACTATTAAAATATAATCTGGGAAAAAGAAAAAAAAACCCAAGAATTTACCTACAAATATTCAATGTTTTTCTTCATCTCTCATAACTCAAGCAGTAATATATCTGGATGCTCATTTTCAGTTTGTATAGGAAAATATAGTTTGCCCACTAACAGTCTTATTCCCGAAATAAATCATTGATTTTAACTGGACTTTGTGTTAAGGGGAGGAATTTTTGCAGTTCAATATCCTACCTATAATGATTTCCTTATTGATTCATCTGCTATGCTACAGCTTCAGAATTCCATTTGAAAACATGTACATAGAAAAGCATGTTTAATAAGATTGGCATGTGCCAGTTTTAAAGTATTCAGGATGGCTTTTGAAACTGAAGAACATGTTTCACCGCACAGGGAACACTACAACAACTAGAAAGAAGCCTGAACTTAAGGTAAGGATGGAAAGCAATGAACACAAGAGAGTTTAGGTTTGTCAAACTTGGAATGTGTGGGCCTTAGATGTGCACATTTCTCCATAACTTCAGATTTGGACAAGGGACCACATCTCTGCCCAGAGCTCTATATCCCTATAATATATAATAAAAAGATAGGATAAATAGGGCAATTTTTTTTTTACAAATATTTGTGTAGTGCTTTCTCTTCACAAGTCCACTGCTTCGGTAGTATGCTTCTCCTGATTTGCATTCTGCATTGTTAAGATTCACCCTTAACAAAGAGTGAATAAGTTAGGACTTTTTTTTTTCTGTTCAGTCGTGTCCAATTCTCAGAGACTGCCTGGACAAATCTTTTCAGTTTTCTTGGCAAGGTGTTTCAGAAATGTTTGCCTCCTTCCTAGTGCCAAGAGGAAGTGACTGGTCCAATGTCACCCAACTGGCTTCTAATCCAAGGCAAGACTAAAATTTATGGCCTCCTGGTTTCTAGCCCAATGCCTTAACCATTACAGCAAACTGGCTCCCTACTCTAAATTAGGTAACTTTTAAATTGATACCTTGCCTATTTTTTTGGTGGGGTGTGTGGCATAGAGCTACGTACTAGGATGGAATTTGGATTTCTAAACTAATTATACTGAATATGTAGTTTTCAGTGTGCAGGTATGCTGAGTACATAGAAAGTATTCAGTGTGCAGGTATGCTGAGTACATAGAAAGCTTCTAATCTGCCTAGAAAGATTCATGCAGTACTAATAATGAGAAGTAGGCTCTTGTTCTCCCTGCTTTATTTCTGCAATCTGCTTTGACTACTGGTTTTTATCCTGCCACCTTCAGTGAATGTGGTTAGCATTTGTGGGATCAATTTAGCTTAACCCAGGACATTACCCTAGTTACCCAGAAAAAGACTTGTGTGAAATGGAGTAATTTTCTCCTACCTGGAAAGTGACACTTCCAACTGGCAGATAGCTATGGTCCTCTAACATGCTCAAATATTCTGCCACAAGTGCAGCAGCATGAATGAGGCACATGGCAGCCTCTGTGTAGCATTTTTTCTTGGTGTGCTTCTCTGCCATGTTCTGAAGCCAGGTAAGCCTTAGGTCAGGTGAAGTCTGATACCCTTTGGCAATTCTAAGAAAATAATGTGATAAAAAGAATGTTTTGTTTAGCTTTTTGATTGAATGATGGACGATATCATATTATTTGATCTTGAAGCATAGCATCTGGCTTGAAAATGACAAATAACTAGAAAATAATAATATTCCGTAGAATTTCTCAATCAATCTCTTTTACCGCTAACAAGGTTATACCAGAACTGCATCGTAAACATCTCTTTCCTTATGTTCTGTAACACATTTCTAATGAGCCCTTATATACAGTTTTTTAATGACACATTTATCAATAGGCTAAATTCCAAAGGTAATTTTAATGAGCTTTTTATCATCTTGCTAAAAAGGAATAATCCTCAAATTATCAGATAATCCTAAAATTAGGATCATAATGCAGCCTGCCCATCACTGTCATAACTTGTGAGGATTGTAAATTGGATCACCCTGATTTTACAACCTTTTTTTGTGGTGATCATAAAGTGAATGCCAGGGTTGTTAAGCACACCCATATGGGTTGCTTTTGCTGAGAAATGGAAGTAAAGACCAGCTTTTGACAAAATCATTCTAAAACCTGGTCATGTGACTATGGGATGCTGCAAATTATTGTAAATGAAGCCTGGTTGTTGAGCACCTGAAATGTAGTCACATGAATGCGGGGGAGGGGCATTCAAATCTGGGTCATTAGTACCCCAAGTAGGTCAGTTGTAATTTTTATGAGAAACAACGCTGTAGAATCAATTTATTTTTGTCGAATATATATACCGGTAAAAGGAATTTTAAAAATTAATAAAATCCTGGTTTAAAAACTTAGTAATAAGGAACCCTCTTCTCCAAGGAAGATGCAATAACCCTTTCAGAAAAATAGATATTCTATACAAGAGATCAGAAGTCTCTAAACTAGAATCTAAACTGTAAGTGATCTGAATGTTAGAAAAATGCTAGAGGTTTCAACCTGTACATAAGATCCATAAGCATCTCTGGGTCTTCTTGAAACTGTCGCATTTTTACTGTGTCTGATAATATGCAATTCAGATTGTGCAACAATTCTTCCACCTAAATAAATTTAAACAAATTTTCAGATTTTCCCCCACAGAAACACAGAAATTGTTTCAAAAAACAATTACTGATAAGGAAATGGAAACACACACACACCCTCCCACTACAATGAAGAATATTGAAAACAGGAGCTTCAGTTTTTCAACAACACCCAACATAATTGGGATCATATAACTTCTAAAATATTACATTTCTTTCTTATTATATTATGTAGCAACGTTCCCCGAGGCACTGCAAAGTGAGCACAATTAGCAGAGTTTCACTTCCAGATCAAAGTAATCTTATTTGAATTAAAATATATCATCATAACCAATCATGATAGGAATTCATACTTTGCCTGAGGACTCAGCTTTTATATTCTTGCTTTTTGACAAACTGGGAATCAGATCAAGAATATTTCCACTAACAGTTTCCTACTTCTCCCAACCTGGTAAAATACTACTGATAGATTGGGGTGGGGGTGGGGTAGTCAAGATTATTACATGATAGCCTGTTGCTAAAACATTAAGGCTTTTCAGTTTTGTTTGCTGCCTCACATAAACCAAGAACAAAAGGAGACAGGGACAAAAGACATATTTATTAAGTTGATACATTACTGTTTTATTCCTCTGGTTCTTTTAAATATCATTCATTTAATTTTAATTTAATTCATCCAAACCTCTGGAATGGGTTACCCATTGACCTCCGGAGGGCCCCTGACCTCCGCTCCTTCCATCATGACCTGAAGACGTGGCTGTTCCAACAGATTGGCTGACGTGATAGGGTTTTTAAAATTTCTTATATGTTTTTAATTGATTTTAAATACTAATTTAAATTTTAATTAATTAAATGTCTATTGTTGTTTTATAACGTTGTGAGCTGCCCTGAGTCCTTCGGGAGAAGGGCGGCATATAAATTGAATAAAATAAATAAAAATAAATAAATAATTCACTTAACAACCAAATGGCTGACTTAATAACTGCACTGATTCACTTAACAACTGTGGTGAGAAAAGTCATAAAGTGGGGCAAAACTCACTTAACAAATTTCCCACTTAGCAACATAAATTTGGGGCTCAATTCTGTTCATAAATTGAGGACTACCTGTATATATCTCTTTGTTAAATTTCTTTAGAATTTAATCATCTTGCATTTTCAAATCAGTGTACACTGACATGTTTCAAAAGCGGCTGTTCTTCATATTCTGCAGTGTGGTTTGATAACAGTTTAAAATAAATTGTGGAGGAGGAGCATTCAGTTATTTCAGAAAGGTCTGTTCAAAAAAGCAATCATTGAATTCAAAAAAGTTTTCTGGTGAAAACATTTACTTGACTATACTATTACAAAGAAATGAGGGTCAGAGTATTAAAAGAAATGTTTACCAAAATAAAACTGGCATTAGCTGAAAGTTTGTTTGTCTGAATCAAACTGTTTGCAATAAGGAGAAACCCATAATATATGAAACTGATAGGCTAACTCCTTTAGACAGGTATTAATACTCCCTACTCACATTCAGTCCTGAGTATATTGATTCCAATACAGGTAGTCCTTGCTTAATGACTATTGACTATTCTAAATTACAACAGATCCACCAAAATCTATTTATAACCTGTTTATTGGCTTTTAATGATGGCACATAACCCCACTGTCACATGTCTGTATTTTGGGTAATTGGCAATTGCTCAAATGTTATGAAGAGCTGTTATATTCTGCAGTCTTGTGCCCATGATTTACAATGGGGGTTTTTTTTGGCCAGTTTCTAGCCTTTGGGATTGATTTTTGGCAAAAATGCTCATAAGAATGCATTAATTCACTGACTGACTGCTGTGTTCACTGAATGATCACCACAAAAAAAAAATCGTAAAGTCAGGTCTGATTGTGTGGGCACCTCAACTTACAACTGTCATGACTTATTTCAGAAATTCCAGGCCATGTATTAAGAACTTACCTGAAGACGAGATTACCATGCAAGAACCTTACTATTTCTTCCACAGAAGTGAACAGGGAAGGAAAGAATCTTAACAAGGGCCACATTTGTCTTTAGCTATCATTTTTAGTATGATTATACCATGTTTTAATACAGGTATGAGCAACTGCCTTGTTTAACAGCCGTTCATACTTATGACAGTGATGAAAATGTAACAATAGAATAGAATAGAATAGAATAGAATAGAATAGAATAGAATAGAATAGAATAGAATAGAATAGAATTCTTTA
>JANHFM010004085.1:367675-379011 GCA_032468115.1 Grayia smithii
ATCTGATTATGTACATTTCAAGACATGGGAAGAAAAACTACACCTTGAAAATAACACTTTAAATCTCAAGAATACAGAAAAATTCCTTTGGGAATTGGGCGGCATATAAATTGGAATAAATAAATAAATAAATAAATAAATAAATAAATAAATAAATAAATAGATGGCTACATAACTATCCCTATTACCAGGGTAATAGATTTGCAGTTCCAGTTAAAAACTATTATATTATATCTACCTTTCCACTTTCACTTTCTTTTAGAAAGATGTAGGGTTCTGCACAATCTCCAATTTCTCCTTGCTGAAGGACTTTTTCAATCTACCAAAAAGAAAAGAATCCAGTTAACAACAACAAAATTTTAATAATAGTTATATCCAGAATAACCAATGCCATGTTGCCTAGAAATAAAAAGAACTGTGGGCTGTCACCACCAGAGTGAACTAGGCTGATCAATGTTGGTATATGCTGTCTTGCTTACTTCCATTACAGCCAACTTTGTCTGGCTCTAGTCAGAAAGTAAGAATGAGAAAGACACCATCATTAGAATAAAAATAATGTAACTCACCTTCAGCACAAGATAGATATCTGATGAAGGATATGTTACTGAAAATACAGCAGCCCTAGCCTGAGTGGAGGAGTCAATACATGGTGTATGGGATCGCAAAAACCCTTTGAATTGTTCGGAGTTCAAATCACAATGAAAACTTTCAGAGATCTTAAAAAGAAATAGGATGAAAGAGAAGGTGCATTCCATGTCACTTATAGCATGCATCCTACAATATTGTCATAACAATAACTGTAATGATTACACTATATATGTATTTCTGGTGAAACCTTAAAATGCAGAGCTAATTGCTTGAGTCCATGAATGTTGTGGCTTAGGAAACAGCAGAGCCATGCATTTTAAAATTCTGATACAATTTCTAACTTCTCATTCAAAGGAATCTTAACTTCTAATTCAAAGGATTATTGGGCAGTTATAAGCAAGACTGCCTATCCAATAAAAGAATATATAGAATCTCCCACTCACCTACCATCCAAAAATTGATGAATAAATAAGAAATGACTAAAATAAAAGGCAAATTCTAGAAATTGCTACACTCATCGCGTATTTTGTGTTATATACCGTAGTGCAATCTACTAAGAGTCACATTGACCGTGACAGACTACATGTGTGCTGAATAAAGACATAACATAAATTATTAGATAATTATATTTCCCAAAACTAGAGGCAGTTGTTGAAAATTTGATTCCATACGCCCACCCCTCATGAGTTGGAACAAAATAATTTGTTCAAATCCTGATTGAAGCATAACTTGTAAATCTTAAGTTTTATTTTCCTTGGCTATCACGGAAGTTTCAATTCTGTTCCATTTCCCTGGAATAGCCTTTACAGTGAAATATAACACATATTTACCATAGGCAGGAACTATTTAAGAGAAAACAACCCAGGCAACCAACTCAGATAGGCTAATGAGAAGCGGTACATAAATCAGAACAATCCTGATCACACATAGAAAACCAGCAAGCTCTGTCTCCCTGCGTCAAAACATGACAATGATGTCTACTTTGGCAATGAAACTTCTGCAAAAAGCTTAGCAAACACCCAAGATCTCAGCAAAATGTTAAACACTGCATTTAAATGAAAATAGTGCTGCTACACTCTTACCTTTTTCCTTTCTCTTATATCATAAAGAGCTAAGGTTACAAATAATGGCTCGATTTCAATTTCAAATCTGCAAAGAAAAAAATAGGGCACAAACTAATAATAAAGCAATTCATGTGACACAAAATCAAGGACAATGGCTACTTAGAATAATACATGTACTGGAAAAATTAACTCAAAACTTAGTTTTGCTTTATCTACTTAATCCTCAGTGCCAACATTAAACAATTTCAAAACATATATATAAGTATATACCTTGCCTGTTTTGTTTTCCTACTGTTTTGGATGGAATCTAACATTTTCTATGAGCAGAGGCATGTTTGTTATTTCCAACAACAAAATAATGATCACTTAATAATCAATTAATAATAAATAATTAGATGATCCCATTTCCCTTTATAAACCAAATCTTTTGAGAACAGAGCAAATGGGATCTAACTAATCTGAGGAAAGAAGATGCTACAAAACTGGCTGCTGATCCTCTTTCATCTATATCTAGAACATCCACCCATAGTGACACCACCTATAACGATACAGAGATTTTTCCAGCCATCCTAATAATTTCTTCTTAAGGTAGAACCACAGGGGCCACATTTTATATTTTATCATTCTAAAAAAAAAATGCAGCAATGTTAACAAAGACAAAATGTGTTTAACTCATGAGGCATGTTAAACTTCTGTTAAACATGATAAGTACTAGACCCAAAATCAAAACTAATTTTTAAAAGAACATAACATGGTACGGTAGTTAGATAACTCTTACTAGATGGATATATACAAAGATCAGAATAAACAGAAATAGAGAACTCTATATAACAGTGGTCACCAACTGGAGGTCTGTGGACCACTGGTGGTCCGCGTGAAAATTTGGGTGGTCCTTGGAAAAATTATTTGCATTTTTAATATTGCACTAAATCAGGGGTCCTGAACCTATGGCCCCTGGGATGGATACGTGCAATGAATGTTTGTGTTGCTGCAAAGAGTCTCCCCCTTCGAGGTCTTTTTGTGCGGATCAGAGGGGGGCAGAAATTCCGACTTGGGGTCTGCTTCGGCATCCTGGTACGGGGCTTTGGGCGAAGGCTGTAGGAAGGTGCCACTGGTGACAAAGAGCCAGAGGACCTTGTTCCAATGGGACTGCATCATGGCCCAGAACTGGCTGACCATCTCAGCCCGCTAAGCCTCCAGGCACCTGGCCTTGCACTCCCACAGTTCTTCCCTCTGCTTGGAAAGCCTCTGCTTGTAGTCCTTAGTGAGGTGCTTCTGCTGAGCTTCCTTCTCAGTCAGATCCAATTTGAACTGAGTTGTTTTGCCAACTCTTTCTTGTGGTGGCTGCTTAGCTCCAATAACTGCTTCCTGTTGGGGCCCTAAGGAGGCTGGGTGGGGAGGTGAGGAGTTGGCCATGCCCACCCAGTCACATGCCCACCTAGCCATGCCCACCCAGCCAGTCATTAGGCAGATCATATTAGTGGTCTGAGGTATTTAAAATTATGAATTTAGTGGTCCCTGAGGTCCAAAAGGTTGGTGACCTCTGCTATATAGAGTGTTTGGTCTACTACACATAGTAAGTTTTTAAAAGTACTTTCCTAAATAAAAAATGTTTTCTGAATGAAGAAAACTAATACATGGAGGAAATTTGTTTTACACCTGTCATTTTCCTGCTTTCTACTTTATAGAGTTCATTCCATCATTCTGTTGTGTGGGTTGCTCTATATGCCATTTGATTGACCAAACCCCTAAAAATGTCCCATTTGCACCAATGATGTAGAACTTACTTCAATGTCTGTATTTTCACTAATATCCTATTACCTAGATGCTCCTTTGGGCATTCAGGTATTGGTCGTATTTGTACAGAATCCTCCTATTAAAGACATTAAGAACAGTTATTTGTTTTGGTTCATTTTAGCTTCCTGTACTTTGACTGACATCATCTATTACCAATACCGTCCCTTCATTTCTTACTTTACAATCAGGCAAAAAATTAATGCAAAATATGTAAGAAGTCATCAGAATTATAGTAAAGCCAGGGAAGTTTGCTTAGAATGAAGCAGCCTGCACAGTTGCAGGGACAATTATGATACAAAGACTTTACATTATTGTTGCTGCAGTGATACTGGCAGTCAGCAATTCAAAGCATTCTATCAAGCCTTTCGGACTTGTCCCAAATAATTTATAGAATCATAGAATCCTTCAGCTGGAAGGGACCTTAGAGGTCTTCTAGTCCAATCCCTTATAAGACCTTATATCATCCTGGACAAATGACTATCCAATATTTTCTTGAAAACTCCAGCAAGGGAGCATCCATAACTCTGGTAGGCAAGCTGTTCGTTAATTGTTCTTACTGTCATGAAATTTCTCCTCAGTTCCAGGTTGGATTTCTCTTAACCTACCCATTGCTTCTTGTCCTACCCTTGAGTGCTATGGAGAATACCCCAGCGGTGAAATCCACTTACCTTCACTACCTTTTCGGGGATGGGAGCGTGTGTGTGCCCCTTCTGCGCATGGGCAGAGCCTTCTGCGCATGCGCAGGTCAAAAACAGAACATAATGATGTCCTGGTGGGTGGACGGAGCCTCCCGCCACTGGTGCTACAGGTTTGCACGAGCCCAATAGAACTGGCTGAATTTCACCGCTGTAATACCCTCTTTTCTGTGACAGCTCCTCTGTCAGGCTTCCAAGTAATAAGTTCCCAGAATGAATAATCCAAGGCAATCATATTCAATCAAAGTTCATTTATTAGGAACATATCAAACTGGCAGGGTTTTGATGTAATTCCGGCTCTGACCAAACCTCAGGATTATACCCAGTAAAAAGCAAAAGTTTGAAACTTCCTCCCAGAGTCACATTCTCCAAACTCCACCTTCAGCCATCTGCAGGCACACTCTCTGTTCCCACAAGAAAGAATGCTACCTAGTCATAACATCCCCCTTATCTCTGCAATCCCGCTTCCTACTGCTAGAATGTGGCAAGCCTGAAGCCTTGTTAGAGCCCCTTACAGAATACCTAGAAAAAGCTTAGAAAAAGAATAGGAAATGACTACAATAAAACATAGCTACACATATGTCAGCTTCAGGGTCGACATCCTCAAGACTAGAAACCTGCTATCATATCATCCCTAGTCTTTCTCTTCATTAGGCTATACATATCTATTTCCCTTAATGTTTTAGCCTCCAGACTCTCTATCATCTTTGTTGCTTCTTTGTCTTCAAATGTTTTTTGAACTACAGATTTCCATAGCTAATTATACCAGCTGGGCTGGATGGAATTAATGTCTAACATATACCATCCTTTGTATTATAGTTCCTTTGAAAACCCAGATGGCTGAAATATAGTTGTGCCAGAAAATATATGGCTTACCTCATCTATACTGGGATACAGAGCAAACAACTCAGTAGGCCTATTGGCTTGCCGTGCCATTTCATTTTGCCTTTGAATGTCTTCTGCTTTAGCAGTCTGCAGTAGGTTGGTCAATCGGGAATCAAGTGGTAGGCTGCGCAAGCAAATTTCTCCAGATGTCAAGGTGGTTTTACTGGATTCATCGCAGAGAACCTTTAAGTGCCTGGGACCTGTCTGCTGAAGCAAATAGGAAATAATTGAACAGATTAAACATACTGAATATTGAGGGTAAAGGTTTGTTCTCCAAACTTGTGGGTTGGTTTTGGAACAGAAAACTCCCCTAAACTCCACTGAAGATGTTACCTAGCCTGGTAACAAAATGTTCAGAAACCAACCCACATGCTCAGAGAAACCTTCACCATCATCCTACACCTGAGCTACAGATATTTGTCACTATTGCAATACTGAATATTTCTATCATATTTCTATGTCATATTTCCATACTTATCCGTTGCAATAACAGATATTAGATTTCCAATACCTTCAAATAAATATTAAATGGAACTATGAACTCTCCTTTTAACAGAGCCATTTTTTTTCCTGCAGAATAATGGAATAACAGAGTTGGAATGGACCTTGGAGGTCTTCTAGTTCCTGCTCAAACAGAAAACCCTATACCGATTCAGACAAATGGCTGTCCTCTCTCTTCTTAAAAACCTCCAGTCTTGGAATGCCCAAAACTTCTGGAAGGAAGTCATTCCACTGATTAATCATTCTAATTGTGAGGAAAAGTGTCCTTAATTTTAGATTGGAATTCTATTGCTCTCATGTCACCCCTAATCCTTCTCTTCATTAGACTGGACATACCCACTTCCTGCAACAGTTCAATGGTTTTTTTGCCTCCAGTCCCCCAATCATCTTTGTTGCTTTTCTCTGCACACTTTCTAGAGTCTCAAGATTTTTTTATATGAAAAAAACAGTACAACAAGAAACATATCAGATACTTTGGGAGAAGATTAAGAATTCTTGGACTGTTATAGATCAGGAGTGTCAAAATTTGGCAACTTTAAGACGTATAGACTTCAATTTCCAGAATTCCATGGTTTCCAATTGAAATTGACAAGTCTTAAAAGTTGACAAGATTGGACCCCACTGTTATAGAGCTTAACATTAAAGATGACTTTCTTCTCTTATTCCACACTATTTAAAAAGAATGCTTCATTACTTTTCATGTTTCCTCATCAACTTGGTGCTATTCCTTCTAATTTGGGAAGGAAGTTCAGATGTATCATTTGAGTGGCCCTGTAGCATGACACACAAATGCTCCCAAGGCATTCTTAGGAAAACAGGTTCCACCCAATGGCCACTTTGCTCCACCACACCCTGCTGCTCCATTTTCTTTTCAAAGCATTCTTTCAAGGCTATTCCTAAGTGTACCTGATAACTGGAATCGTGAAAATCCAATGTTTCAGATTCAAATGTTTGCTTTCGAAGGCTTTTGTGGAAATCTGTTCTGGATCCTGTTTTCATGAAGTTATAAGCCTCATTGCTTCCTTGATTTCTTTAGTAAAATAGCCAATTAGATTTCAGTTTTAGAAAAAGAGACAAAATGAAAGATCAATTGCTGTCATGTAAATAAATTCTATCAAAAAATATACAATACCTCAAATTAATTTAAGAATTGCTTAAATGGAATACAAAATTATAATAAATTGCTATATAGAAGAGCCATGGTGGTGCAGTGGTTAGAATGCAGTACTGTAGGCTACTTCTACTTCTGCTGACTGCCAACTGCCAGCAGTTTGGCAGTTTGAGTCTCACTGGCTCAAGGTTGACTCAGCCTTCCATCCTTCTGAGGTAGGTAAAATGAGGACCCAGATTATTGGGGGCAATATGCTAATTCTGTAAACCGCTTAAAGAGAGCTGTAAAGCACTGTGAAGTGGTATATAAATCTAAGTGCTATTGCTATATGAGTTATCAGTACAGAATAATATGGAGAGCAATTCTTATGCATATTTTTTTCAAGAGAACACCAACACTCACTCAACCCCCAAACCTTGTGTCCCAGATGTTGTTAGAAACATGCCCATGGCACTTTGGGTCTGACCTATTTTCACTACTCTGCTCTTCTCCAGTATATCAGTGATACTTCTTTAAGCAAAAAGGCAAGTGCCAATGAGCCTTTTGTTTTGTAGGCCAAATTAGAATGGCCACTGATATCTCTGCACTTGAGATTATTCCTATCACTTTTTAATGATGCAGAGTACTTCCAGATGAAGGTTTGCTGAAGTACCAAGTATGCAGAACTCTAATCTGGGAAATGCTGCTGCATTTAGACAAATGTAAGAATACAACCATTATTGTTTCCTTCTGTCAACAATAAATGATTATTTTTGGTTGGATCCTAATATTGTATGTTTGATGCCCCAATCCAGCTGTAGCAGACCATTATCAGTGCCAGTAATATTTTCTGAACTCGATCCATTTAGTAAACCTAAGGAGAATAATTACCATTTACTTCTTGGGTAATTAGATAATTAATCAAAACAGTAGATTTCAACTTTTCGGACTTACTTTCGATTCACAATCAGCCTGTCTCGAATATAAGTCTGAACACAGTCCCGGACATGTAAATCCAATTCAGTCCTAGAAAGAAGCAAAAATATTTCTATGAATAATCAGTAATCGTATATAAAGATAGTCAATAGCAACAGCAACAGCAGCATGGCTATTTTTCTCACATAATGAAAAAATGTTATTTTTGAAGCCATTTTGTCGTCTCCAAATCCATTTCTCAAGTTAAATTTTTGAACATCTTATTCAACACGTTATTAATAAAATATCATCTATAAAAACTTAAAAATTAAAGGACACTGATAGCATTACCAAGTATAGACTATATTTTAAAGTACAAACCACACAATGTGTAAATAATGAAACAAATATCAAAGAAAGGGACTAGGGAAGCACTGGTCTGCTAAAACACAGTTCAGGAAGAAAGGAATTCTGGTAACACCAATAACATAATCCCTTTGTTTATCTCATTGGAGGAAAAAAATGCAATTCATTGATACAGCAAATGCTTTTCATGAAAATGTTCAGTCCTTGGATCTCCAAACCTATTAATAGAAAATACTTCAGAGAGAGAAATAATGCTTTAATGAAAATTAAAATGTTCTAATGTTTGGGATTGTTGGGTTTCTCCCTGGTAGGCTACACCGAAACCAATTAAATAGGTATACTACAATCCAAAAATTTCAAAGAAGGATTTTAATTGCAGAAAAATTAAGAAGCCACAGTGAAAGAAATTCCAGCAAAAATTGCATATAACAGTGAACTCAATGTTCAGTCTTTTTACATTTTTTGTCCTGGCCATACTATACCATATACTAGCCAATATCCTTTCTAGACATAAGACTCAATTTCCATCTTTCTCTTGTTCTGGAAACTTTAGGTTTATTACATTTTTTTCTATGTGAAGACTGTGTCCCTGACCACTGAGTTGCAGTTGTGCAGCAGTAGACCTTGGATTATACTCACAGGTGATAAAATCCTCAATCACCACAGACTGGGGTCCAATTATATGTGCTAACTATTACCCTGGGTCAGAAGGGAAGCAATTTTCTTTGGAATATAAAGGAAAACTTTATCTAACTTTTTCCATTCAATATAGTCCCAATATAATCTCTCCTCTTTCCATAGCTTGTATCCTTATAAGGTAAGCTCTTATAGGTATTTGTCACTTGTGAGAAAAAGAGGTATAAGGATTGGAAAAGAGAATAGTTCACGTGGTGAAGACAGAAAAAAATTATTGCTAGTGTACTGCCCTTAGCTTCCCACTAGATACAGTTAAGAAACACAAAGAGGAATCAGAGGAGCTTGTGACAATAGGTATGATGGGCAAACCCTAAGGTAAGTCAAAATTAAGGTCAAAATGGTTTGTTCTGACTCCATATTTTAAACTGGGAAAATCTGAAAACGCTATCAGTTCAAACTTTCTACTTATTTTATTTACCACCATTCTATCATTGTACATTGTACAAGGAGTTTGTCCTGGGTGAATAAATGCTTAGTCAATACATTTATGAGTACAATGTTTGAAAACAAATTATTTTTCCAAAGATTTTTTTAAGTATTATAGTGATATCTCAGAATATGTAGCAATAAAAAGATATTTGTCAGATCGTTGGATAACCAGAATACATTGATGAGAAATACTTCTGGTTCAAAAAGCCCCCAAAGAATGGGAACATTTAAAAACAGGTTTCAGTTACATGCTTAAATAAGTCCTCACCGTTCTTCTGGTAATGATGGTTCCAAGGTTCTATGCTCCTTTGCAGCATAAACTACCTCCAAATCATCTTCAGGAAAATCACCCAATTCTTGCAAGAGATCTGAATCTAGGTTATTCAGCTGCATCATTAAGAGACCTTCAAAATCCACTGGATCTACAGCATCATAAAACTGAGGCTAAATAGTACAAAAAAGAAACAGAAAGAAAAGAAAGAAACATTCTTTTTTTAGGAATATAAAACACATTTCTGGGTTTTCATTAAATATTAACCTCAAATGCATTAACACCCTAAAAAGTTCATTTTATGGATCAAGAGCAAACACACATAAATAAATCACACATAACCATAACTGTTTAGTCTATAGTTTTAAAAAATCAGGCTACTTGAATCTTATTAGAAATATCTTTCCTTTTCTTCTACCTCTTTTCTTTCTTTAGTAATGTCAGACAAAATTACATAAGCAGTTTCCTGCTGAAGATTTAGCTCAACCTATATCTAACGGCTTAATTTTTCTTTAAATCTATGAAATTTAATTCATAATTAAAAACAAATCATATTTAGTTTCATTAGGGAAGTGACATAACTAAGCCAAACGGCAAGATGCAAATGGAAGAGGAAGTCATTTTACCTTATTGAGAATGTGGTCACAATGGAAGGTATTATCACAAGCTACCAAATTTGAGAGACATACAAACATTCTTTCCACAAAGAAGACTACAAAGAGTAAACTAGCATTGTTCTTTTCCCGTTTTATTTACGTATTTTTAATTCATCACATTTTTATATTGCCCATTTCACATAAGTGACTCGGATGGCTTACAATAAAAAATGGTATTCTTTATAAGACTTTGCAGTTGAAAATATCATCTAGAGAAGCTCTTCATACAAATGAGAACTTAGAAAAATCAGGATCTTCAGTCAGTAAAGAATCTCCATCTGCCTGAATAGAACATGAAATCTAATGATTCATATATTAAGCCCTTGAACTCTATTCAGCCATTCTAGCCATTAAAGCAAGGAGCTGGGTACAGTTAGAATTAGCATACAGAATTTTTTGAGGTATAAATAACCTTTTTTCTGTCATAATTTCTTGAGTGTGTCTAGAGATTGGGATTGTCTTCTAAACCATGATTATCCCCATTGTAGTTTTTAATGTGCATTTAGCAGATTAGACTAAAATTATAAAAATTAATATTGTTAATATGTATGTTAATATTAATACATATTGTTAGCTAACTATAAACAACAGATTAATTTGTTAAATAAATAATGCATCCCCAAAGCTCATATACGTAGCACATACCCAGAGCAACCAGGAATTATTAAGAGGTGACAAATAAGTAGAGAAAAGAATTGTTACAGGAAGATAAAAACCATTAGTAAAAAGCAGCAAGTAAGATTTTGGCAGTGCGGCTTATCTGTAAAAAGCAACCTACAGAGAAACAATTAACATACCTTTTTAGTGCAATAAAATTAGTAATATGATGCAATCAAAATGGTGGTTAGATGAAATAAAAAGTACCGTAAGCAACTTGTCAGAAAGCCTTTTGAGAACAAAATACACACTTTTTAATCATCCAATGAATCTCCAAGAAAGTTAAACCGACAGCTGCTCAAGTTGAGGAAGTGAAGTAGATATCTTCAAGAAACAGGAAATATATATGTACTATGTCTCAGTTTCAGAACTGTGGGTTCCTAAAAACCTGTTTATTCTTATTAAAATACAGTTAAAAGATCTGAGGATAAATTTAAGATTAGTACAACAAAGTTCCATTCACTCTAGCATATATTAAAATTAAGAAAGGAAATATTGTCTCTTAATAGTAACATTTGTAATCAGTGATGTGTACAGACAGATCATACAAATGACAAAAACAGGCTTTATCTCATAGAGCATTATAATATCTACAAAATAGGCTACACACTTTTTAATCATCCAATGAATCTCCAAGAAAGTTAAACCAACAGCTGCTCAAGTTGAGGAAGTGAAGTAGATATCTTCAAGAAACAGGAAATATATATGTACTATGTCTCAGTTTCA
>JANHFM010004086.1:3662-15202 GCA_032468115.1 Grayia smithii
CCAGTTCTCCAAATTGCTCAAAATTTCCGCTACCGGTTCTCCAGAACCTGTCAGAACCTGCTGGATTTCACCCCTGAGTAGCAGTAATATATATTCTGGAAGTGTGAATTGTGGCTTTATTGGAACTGCCAAACAGAAGTGCAGTGTGGTTAGTAATTGTATCATCTGACCTAGAAACTCCCCTCCATCTTGTACATGATAAACTGCTTATTACTGGAAATGAGGAAGAGATATCTGTAAATCCTATCTACATATTTCAAAAATGGTTTCCAATATTCAAAAGTGAACATTCTCTTAAAGACAAAAGCAACAGAACACCAATCACATGGGTTGAAAATAAACATTTCTTAAATCTAGTTAGAATCAGAGAAGGCTGGCTCTATCCCTCCTTTTCCCACCTTTCACATTGTCCAGGGTTTTGCATGATAAATTAGAACATGTAATCCCAGTTCAAGTTGCATCAATGAGATCTCAAGTGAGGACAAATGTTTTTCACCAAAATCAGGCTTCTCTGGCTATAATTCACTTTTTTTAATTAGCCCAAATCACTATATATGATTGAGGTCTCACCTAGATTACTTCTTAAACTCTGACAATATATTTTTGCATAATGGGTGTTCTGTTCATGAAGAATCTCTGATATACAGTATGCCCTTAATAATTTTTCCTCTTACGAAGATTCTTCTTAAAAATATATTAGAAACAAGTTTCCATTTGCTATGCTTGTTTTGTAATATGAGAAACAATTTCCTTGTGCCTTTCTAAAAAGTTAGTAATGAAACATTGTTTGATTTGCAAAATATTCCTGGCTTATCTTAACTGGAATCTTCCTTTCCCTAGGCCTGCTGGACTGCATACTTCCCAAACATGGAAAGATGATGGAACAAATTCCCTTGTCTTTAAACTCTTAGAAAAGAAGAAAAAACATCTTTATACGCACGTTATGGTAGATATTGGAGCCACGCCAGCATTACCACCTCCAAGTAGAAGAAAAAGCAATAACACTTGACTTTGGCATCATCTGAAGCTTTCAAATCCTGGAGCTTTTTACAAACTAAACTCACCAGAAATGTTAGGAGGGGAAAGAGAACATTTTTTTGCATGCATTTGACTAAATTAAGCAGGAGCCTAATACAGGGTATTAAAGAAACCATATCTGGGGTAGATTTTTTGTTTCATTGACCTTAGCAACATAGAAATTATCCTATCTTGTTCTGCAGTAAACAGTCAGGAGCTAGAAGCTATAATTCTGCTATAGGAATTGTCAAGTACAAGCATCAAAATTGGTCTACAAACAATTGCAAAATATCTACTGAATTCTGTGCTCTCTTCTAACTTGCACAAGTCTTCTGCATAGCAAATATTTTAAAAAGTTACGTTAATGTTACTTGTTACCAATTTTTCAGGAAATGAATTTAGAATTGACTCGTGTCTCCTTTTGAAAGGTTTTTCATTAGAAAATTCAGTTTTCTATACCCATATTTTAAGAAAGCTAATTTTTAATTATATTCAGTGTGTTATTTTAAAATATTTTAGTGAATTTCAATAAACAAATTAAAAAGTATTAATAAACATGTAAGTATTTGAATGAACCGATTGTGTGCTTTTAAAATATATTTCATTGGAGTCTGTTATTTTACAAAGTTTGATATATTTGTGTAGACTGAAACTGATGAGACAGAGCAGCTGTTTATGTATTTACCATATTAAAAATATGGAATTAATGGATATGAAGATTTACCTTGTATTATATCTCATATATATAGCTCACTGAATCATCATAGCAACCATCCTATAGTAAGGCATAGTAGGAAATCTATAAATATTTAAGCAAGATTGCTGCTTGTTCAAACTACCAAAGTTGAATCTATTTCCCTCTCATTTGTAAATCAGTTGAAAAATTAAAGATTGTTTGCCTTTCAAACTTACGTAGTTTGCTGGTAGCCACCTTGACAATATAAAAATAATTTGACTTTGAGTAGCTAGAACACTATTTTTCTGCTCATTTAAAAAAAAAAGAGGTTTCACATTTAACCATATGACTGTATGTTTAGTACTAAGATCTCATATTCATTAGTTGCACTGTCTCCCAGTTTTACCCCCCCCCCTGAAGAATTATTACTGTATTTTAAGACCATTCTGTACTCTAACGTTGCAAAGATGTATGCTATCATTTTAATATCAATTTATCTACTTGTGTACTCTATGCAAATATGTTTGGCTGTTATCCTTTGAAAATGAAAAGCACAGAGTAATCAGTTTCTTTAGTAGTAAATTCTCACACATTCTTAAACTAACAGATATTTGGATAAATATGAAAACTGAAGATCAACAGATGTATTGAACTTTATTCAGAGTTTTATTTTTTTCCTTGTTTAAAAAAAAGAATTATGTACCACCCCTGTTTAGAATATGATAAGTTCCTCAACTGAAAAGAAAGACATTTTAAAAAGTTGGATTGCAAAATGTCTTACTTAATTGAAAAATTAACAGTTGAATTGTTCTTATATCTCTTCATTTTAAAAAAGTGTTCAGTAGAATTCTTTACAAAGAATTACTTTTATCCAAAGAAAGTCTTTAATTTCAATATATTATAGCTCAAAAGGAAGTAACTAAGAAATCTTACCAGTTTTAAAAACATTCCATGTGTAAAGAACTTGTTGAGTATCCAACAGAAAATGAAATATTTCACTGCTGTAGCTCAAGTCATTCCTTTTTTTTGTCCATTTGAATAAAATTTATTAGCCATAAGAAATGTTTATGAAAACTTAGTTTGCCTTCCAAAATCCACTGTAATATTTGTATATAAAAGATTGTATTCTTTTGAAAGCAGCTTATAGGAGCATGAATTTAGCCCATCGGTCTTCCATACTCGAGACACCTGACGCAAGAGATTCATTCTGAAGAGATTTTAATGTTGGGAGGTAGGAGGGAAAGAGAAAAAACAGGTCACATATTAAGTCATGTTAAAATGCACCTCAAGAGGCTGTATAATGAGCAATTTTGTTTTCAATCCATCCATTCTCAGATATACCAAGTCTCCCAAACATACTGTTTCTGTCAGGCACACAGTCTAATTTTTTCCATCACCAATTATATTCTTCAATGGAATTTACTTCGTAGACAGTTTGCTTAACTCACCTCTGGCCATTTGCCTCATTGCCTTGGTCTCTGGTATGAAAAATCATAGTGTACTTGGCTATACTGGGGGAAGGTCGGATTATCTTCATTTTCTGCATTTCAACCCTGAAAACAATGTGACAATGTGTGAATAATGACAAGTTGTGAAATGCAAGCATTATGGTAGATTAGAGAATATGATGGAGCTACTTGGCCATTTTGCTTGCTGATAATGATTAGAAAAGCACACATGAAAGCAATCATGAACATGAAATGAACATTCCAGTCCTGAAAAGAAGAGAACCCCTAGAATAAAGGCTTTCTCAAATTGCACATTTTACGTCCCTTAAATCTAACTATAATGCTATATGAACGAGAATGCAGCAAGCACAGAATGAGCGCTACCTAAACTGCCACTGAAAAGTGGAAATAGCACAATTTTCATGAATCCCACTTCCTCTCCAAAAGTCCTATGTTGAAGGCAGAAAAATCCTATGGCACTTATATGGATTAATGGATGAAAATACTAAAATTTTGCTTTAAGAAAGGACAATCTTAGTACAAGTTGCAATTGCATGTTAAGACTAATACTACAGGTACATGTTTAAGTGTACCTGTAGTATGTGAAGTGTATCAGAATACACAGGAATACAAGCCCTGCATCTAGCTGTAATTCATTAAAATACACCTTTTTCTAGAATCATGCTGCTTAGGGGAAGCATTCACAGCAGCCAAGTGATCTTGGATATACAACCGCTTTAATGAGTTGTAGACGATGCATTTGTGCTCTGAAGTACCTTGTCTGAGTCAAATACCAAATCTGCACAGCTGAATTATATACAACAAATTCATACTGATGAAGAGGTAGATAAAAGTTTTCTTCCTCGGTGCACCCCTACCAATGTTCAAGGAAGTTGAATTATGGGAAATTTGTGAATGTAGATAAAGAATTTGTAAACTGGAGTACATTGCTAGGGATGGCAATTAAAGCAGATAGTTTTAATAACATTAAAATGATAGAGAAAAAGGCTATTGATCACAACTACTAATTAGGTTCTTTGTACCAATCACTGGGATATATAAGTAGGATAAGGCAACTTAATATACTTACTAGTCAACTTGGAAATAAATTCCTGAACTAGATGAGTTTTTGATCTATTTCAGAACTGCCTTTCCTAATCTTAATTGTCCAATTGCTGCTGCTGCTAGTGAAATAGCTTGAGTGGGATGTGAAATAGAGAAAATTGCCTATTAATTTGTTCCTGCACTTCACTCTGCAGCTGATTTTCTGTTTTTCAGGATTCCGGATGAGCTTTTATTCTTAACAAAATGAAAGAAGAGGCCTGCAAAGAATGGAAAACAGAGCAGGGAAAATTGTTCACTTACATGTTACTTTTCTGCCTTTTAAGTTTGCCTTTGAAACCGCTTTTCCCTAGAAGTAGCAACCATGTGTAATATATGTAATACTGCCAGTAGTCAGCAGGATAATTCATTACATTGTGGTATGATGGAATAGGTACTGGGCTAGAACATAGGAAACTCAGGTTCAACTCCATTTTTAACCATGATAGCCACACCCTGGTATACCTCTCAATCCATTTCACTCTGAAAAGCTACTGTAAGAACTGAAGGCAGGAATGCTATGCGTGCCACCTTCAGGTCCTAGAGGAAAAGCAAGATAGATCTCATATATAAATAATCAGTGAAATTGCTCCTGCACATTTTATCTAACATGGGCAATAAGTCCTGAAATCTGGGCAGGCATTAGCTGATCACAAATGACCGAGATTTGTTGCCATACTAGATGTGATTTACCTGCTAACCATCATTACTTGCTTAAAGCAATGGGGAAAATAACAAAACAAGGAATTGAACCAATCATAAGCAAAAGCCTATTTTGAAGCCTACACTATGACCATGTGAAAAGTCTGTAGTTGGGGCTCAGTTGCAGAGATCCTTGAAAGAAGCAGATGAATATATCATATATTATTGCATTGATTGGTGCTGTGGATGACCTGAATGGGGAACCTAACCCTATTAGGTTTCACAGGGGCTTTTGATATCATTAACCATAGGATTCATCATGTGACATCTACAAGAGTTGAGGATTCTAGCCGCTGTTTTATAGTTCTTTTCTTCCCTTGTAACTGTTTAATTACAGTGACAAAGTCAGTTTGGTGTAGTGGTTAAAGTGCAGGCCTAGAAACCAGGAGATGTCTTATAGTTCTAATCCCACTTTAGCCATGAAAAGTGGCTTGGTGACTTTGGGCCAATCACTCTCTCTCTGTCCAACTTACTTCACATGTTGCTGTTATGGGGAAAATAGGAGGAAAAGGAAGATATGAATATAGGAATATGTTTGTGATTTGCTTAACACTACCTTGCTTAGCAACAAAAAATATTGGTCCCAATTCTGGTCTTAAGTCAAGGACTACCTGTATGAACATCATGGCCTTGTTCTTAACTATTCCTGGCTACAGGAAGGAGGACTGCCACTGATTATAAATATATATATATATAAGAGAGACCAGATGTTTGAGAACAGAACCACCTCCATAGGGAGATGGTTTGCTTCTTGTCACTGACATTGTCAAACAGATTGGATAACTCTCTGTGGAGGATGTTTCAAACTTGACTGCTACACTGAGCAGGAGGATTCAATGGTCAAGACTTTGAATTAATTTCAGCAATACTGATCATTTGGAAATTAACTGGGAATGGATTGACTAAAGGAAGGTGATGGAAGTGCCCTTATCTAGTCCAGTGTTTGGCAGACAAGTATTTTATAGATGCACTGAGATAGTTTTGGAAAATATAATTTCAAAACATTGCAAGGCACCAGATTAGGAGAGGCTGGTATCCCAATTTATAGAATGAAAAACAGACCACAGCAAACAAAGCATTCTTGATTCTAGCATAGCACTTTTTTTAGCATTCTCTTTTTTAAAAATGAGGACTGCGCTATCTGTTCCTCTGAATGCTAACTATTTATCTTCTTGCAAAACCCAGCTCTGTTGACCTTTGGGAAGAAAGGCAAACAGAATGAACCAATTCTAAATGCTGCATTTGCTGACAGGTAGAGCCAACAAAATCAGAAAAACACATCGGATGTTTCTGATGTGATCCTGAGAAGGATTTTATAATTGTTATTAATTTTACTGGAACTCTACTCTACATTCCTTTATTTTTTCATCTAGGTCTATGAGATCCTTCTGGTTGGACCACCAGAGCTCAGCCAGTTCAGAAGCCTTGCACAACTGTTCTGAAGGCTGTCTCTTGTTGTCTCCCCATGAATAGTCCATGCTCATCAGAAGCACATGCACAAAAAGCCAGAGACAGCCTTCAAAGCATTATTTAAAAAAAAAAAAAGTTGGTTTGAAGATTCCTCTCTTAATAGTATAGTTGAATCCCAAAGCAGATACATTGCAGTTGTATTGTTCTGCAAATGGCAATTATGGTAATGTGCAGACAGGTACTAGAACAAGCCTAAGACATCAACCTACAGTTGCATCGTAGCTTCCCATATATTGGCACAATTTTGAATGGTTTGATTATTGTTTATCTGTTGCTGAATTATTCCCACCTTGCACTAAGAGGGCAGCATTACTTTCATGCTGCTTCATGGAAGAAGAAACCTGAAATAATCCAAATACAGAGGGGTGATTAAAAAAACAAGTAACAAGAAGGTTGTTGTGGTTAGTCTTAAGAAAATCATCTCATAAAAGTGTGGCCAATCCTAGTTAGCGGAATGGACTTAGAGTTTTAAAAAGTCAAGACACACTTTCATATTTCTGATTTAAGCTTCCTACATGCCAACTCTGATCTCGGTTTCCAGACTCTCTTAAGATAATTTGCCTTAACAAAATGTGAGTCATACCACAGGAAAGAATCCCATCACCCACAATTTGTGCCACCCACTTTGCATTTGACTGAAATGTACCTGATCCGGAGGTCATCGTCCTCTCCTCCCCAGCCCCAGTAGTTGTTTGAAAATCCATTCACCTTCAGAAATTGCTTCCTTGTCAGAGCCGTTACACCACCAAAGTATCCTTGGTAACGCAACCTATGAACACATATGCAGGGGCAGGAAAGTTATTTTTAAAAAATGGCATTTACATATTTATCAGAAACAAAGTTTGCAGAATTCCAAGTTTTTAAAAAAACACAAAAAAGCAGTAATACCCAGCAATACATTTTCCTAAGTTTTCCCAAGAAAGGTATGCCAAAGATTTTGGGCTTTTACTATATCAACTAGCACTGCAGGTTGATTTTGACAATGATGAAAAAGCCTCTTCAATACCCTTTGGCAGTGGTCTTCAAACTTGGCAGCTTTAAGACTTGTGGATTTTAACGTCCAGAATTCTCCAGCCAGCATAGCTTAAAGCTTAAAGCTGCCAAGTTTGAAGACCTCTGCCCTTTGGGATTATAATGAACCCATTTATTCTGAACTGGTGGATTAAACTCATATACCAAGCACCTGCATCTAATTTAGCTCCCTTTTGGGGGAACCTGAGGAAAGGGGTCCTTTGAAGCCCCTTAATTCCATATGGCATGAGATTCACATTCACTAAATCACAGGATCAAGGAGGTGGTTCGCCTATTTGATTCAATTTATTCACTTCGGACTCCCTCTACCCTGAAAAAGAAGTTAATATTATACTCCTTGACTTAGAATAATGGATGGTCCAATAGAGAATCGTGTAAATCAAGATATAAGCATTATGCATCTTTACCTACTTCAGTAGCAAGTAGAGCAAAGTGAAAAGTAAAGATACTAGTTGGGTTTTCTTTTAAAGTCAACAGATACTAACAAGTTAGCTTAATCCGTTTTGGTAATATACAGGCCCTGTGGGGCTGGGGCTGATTATAGTGAGTGCTCCTTTCCCAAAACAAAATATTCTTCTAAAGCAGGGGTCCCAAACCCCCAGACTGCAACCTGTTCAAAACCAGATCACACAAGTGATGGGCAAACATGCATGCGTGTGCATGTGAAGCTCCACTTCACAATTGGTGGGCCCTTGCGCTCACATCCATTCGCACAAATGGAGCTTTGCACATGAGCACAGGCCCCTTTCGCTTAAGCACCCTTAGCTCGCACGAATGGAGCTTCACGCACAAGCGCCGACTGCTCAGCTGAATGGAATTTCGTGTGTGAGCCCAAGTGTGCAAAGCTCCATTTGCGCAAATCGAGTTCACAACCTCCTCTCACACCAATGGAATTGTGCACATGTGCATGATCCTACCACATTAAATTAATCAACCATCCCACAAGAATTTTGCTGCACAAGAGGATGCAGAGGACTGGACAACATGATCCTTGAAACCCCTATCATATCTTTAACTTTATGACAGGAGGTGGAAATGCTGTAAGGTTGACAACTACTCATCTTCTAGTACATGAGTGATTATGAAGGGTGGTGATTATGATAAACGATGAGTGCACTCATCAAGGTTCAAATATGTCCCTCATCAAATTGGTGCTTAACCGGAAATATTCAAAAATTACAATTACAACCAAGTTGCTTAGAGCAGTGACAAATAACAAATAACAGGTGGACCAGTAAGCAGCATAATTTGTTCCATGGAACAGCAGATAAACATATTCCGTAAGAAACTAGGAGTTTTCTAGTCTTCTTCATACCTGAATTCAGAAGTATCCATGTATTTCTTAGAGCCCTACCATACAAAGTGAAACAGGGTAGTGAATGTCAAAGTACAAGACAGGGGATGTGAGATAGCAGTAGCACTAGGACTTAGACTTATATACCACTTCATAGTGCTTTTACAGCCCTCTCTAAGCGGTTTACAGAATTAGCATCAGAGATGGATCTGTCCATAATTCTGTTCTGGCCAATATAGTTGCCAATGTTTGCTTTAAAAAAGAACTTTGTTTTTGTTTTAAAATCATATTAACTTTGGCCAACAAGTGTGGACATTTAAGTAAGTCTTACTCAGTTCCACATTTCACCACATCCATGATTCTTCAAAATAACAAAGCTGATTACACTTTAGCAATGGAAAACAAAACTGAGCGACATTACCTTGCCTGTAATGTGTATTATTTTAAAACAAAATGGAGCAAGTAAAAATTTAAGCCATACTTTATTACAAACACCAGCATAGAACAGTAGGTGGCAGCAACGAATCAGAAGACAGGAAGCTCAGATGACCCGGCACTTTCCCCTCTTTTGCTAAAAAAAATTGCCATCTGAATTACATTGGCACTGTAGTTCAACCTCCCTGAATCCCAGGTAGAAACAGATGCTGTAAATGCTACCAAATAAAACCAGGAGAAAGAAATTAGGTCTGTTCAATTTCTGTCACCTTTTAGAAAGTGGTTAACACTATCTAATAGTGAAATCCAGAATAATTTTTTTTTCCCCTTCAGAATCCAAGAGTGAGCACATCCAAAATTATATCACTTTTGGAAAATTCATATTTAACTATTTGAAACAATCAAAAAGAATAATGTTAAAAATGTTGACGCTTATGCAGAGGTTAGGAAGTCACATTCTGGAGATAACATGGTGCAAAAGACAGGCTCCAGGCTGGCAAAAGAATGACAGATGACTAAATACTCTCCACTTATTTATTCAATCTAAACACTGAAAATATATTAAAGAAATTAGAAAGAAAACATGTGTTTTTAAAATTAGAGGAAGACACAGCAAAGTGTGTTATGGTAATATACTCAGGGAACTAAAAAAGCAAGGATCTGAAAGCTCTATTAATACATGGCATCGGCCCAGGGTACTTGCAGACCACCTTCTGCCTTCCTCCCGACGCCCCGTGCGCTCACACAGGGCTGCCCTCCTCAGGGTGCCATCGGCCAGACAATGTCGGCTGGTGGTTCCCAGGGCGAGGGCGTTCTCTATGGGCGCACCGACACTCTGGAATGGGTTACCCACTGAGCTCCGGGCGGCCCCTGACCTCCGTTCCTTCCACCGTGACCTGAAGACGTGGCTGTTCCAACAGATTGGCTGACTGACAGGGGTTTTTAATTGTATTTATTTTTAATATTAATTTTAAATTGTTAATTTTAATTCTGAATTTTAACTGAAATTGTCTATTGTTCGTTTTTGATGTTGTGAGCCGCCCCGAGTCCTTCGGGAGAAGGGCGGCATATAAATCAAACTAATAAATAATAAATAAATAATAAACATCACATTTAAACTGGAAAAGGAAAAAAAGCACAGTGCAGAAATGGAAGGAATTCAATATTTGTATTTACTTAATACTTTTGTCTCTTTTTATAGCATTGATTTATATATATATGGATAAAAGTATTAAGTAAATACAAATATTGAATTCCTTCCATTTCTGCTCGATGTATTTCAGTTTTTAAATTCTTTTTAGCTTCTTTTTTTTTAGCTTTTAAAAGTATTCTTTGGATTCCACCCGTCTTATGCTAGCCTATGACCATAATAAAGATTTGATTGAGTGTGGCTCATGTTATGCCTCTTCATTTAATGACAGGGTTATAGTGACCTTTGGCCCAAGTAAACATTTCCATCTGGAACCAGCCTTAGCACCATCTCCAGAAAGCAGCAAAGGTTGAATGATCTCAGCTGATCCCAAAGGTGCTTTTTCAAGAAGCAACTGGACTTTCTTGTTTTTCTTTGAGGACGTTTAGCTTCTCATCCAAGAAGCTTCTTCAGCTCATCTTCAGCTCAGATCTCAACCTATGTGCCCTTCTCGTTGGGGATCCTTTCATCCACACCAGCTCTTCACTGCTTCTGTAACCATAGTGATTGGTCTCATTCAAGACAACGATGAATCTGCATACAGACGGGAGGTTGAACAACTAGACTTGTGGTGCAACCAGAACAATCTTGAACTAAATACACTCAAAAACGTAGAAATGGTGGTGGATTTTAGAAGAAGACCTCCTATACTACCACTTTTTACAATACTAGACAACACAGTATCAACAATAGAGTCCTTCAAGTTTCTAGGTTCTATCATATCTAAAGACTTAAAATGGACACCTAACATCAAAAACGTCATCAGAAAAGCTCAACAAAGAATGTTCTTTCTGCACCTACTCAGAAAGCTCAAACCGCCCAAGGAGCTACAGAGGAATCATTGAGTCTGTCATCTGCACCTCTATAACGGTCTGGTTTGGCTCTGCAACCAAACAAGACAAACACAGACTTCAAAGGATAATTAGAACTGCAGAAAAAAACAATTGCTACCAACCTGCCTCCCATTGAGGACCTGTATACTGCACAAGTCAAAAAGAGGGCTGTGAACATATCTACAGACCCTTCGCATCCTGGATATAAATTTGTTCAACTTCTATCCTCAAAAAGACGCTGCACATCAAGAAAACTAGACACAAGTACAGTTTTTTCCCGAATGCCATCACTCTGCTTAACAACTAATTCCCACAACACTGTCAAATAATTTACTAAGACTGT
>JANHFM010004086.1:63438-75097 GCA_032468115.1 Grayia smithii
TCTTCCTCCCTCCCTCATCTTTCTCCCTCTCTCTCATCTTTCCCCTCTCTCATCTTTCTCCCTCCCTCTCTCTTTCTTTCCTCTTTCTCCCTCTTTCTCATCTCTCTGTCTCTCATCTCTTTACCTCTTGTGTGTGTGTGTGTGTGTGTGTGTGTGCGTGTGCGTGAGAGGGAGTGGTGGGCCACCCAGTGGTGGGATCATCCAACAGGGAGGTGCAGGAGAGGGCCCAAAGAGCCGCATGCGGCTCTAGAGCCACACTTTGCTGACCCCTGGTATAAGAGAATCTTCTCCAGGAAATTGATTTTGACATTTCTGAGGTTTTTAATTGTGGTTATGGTTTAGATTAGGAAGGGGCAGCATAAAATCCACCAAGCCACCACTAAAGGAGATGATGATGATGATACAATCAAAACAATGCATAATGTACAGAACAATAATAAAAAGGGGTTATTTAAGGCTTATATAATAAAATTAATCGAAGGATAGCTCCTAATGTGATTGGATTTGCAATCTAAAGACAGTTGAAGCCCCATATTCATCCATTTTAAATATTATCCAACTTTTTAAAATATTTCCTTTCTTTTTAAAATTAAGAAATGCAATCATCTTCAATTCCAACAGTACATAGTATATTTCTGATATACTTAGTTGTTTGCATTAATGTCTATATATTACATTTGTCTTCTGTATCTCCTGTTGCAACAATACAGGCAGTCGTCAATTTACGACCATAATTGAGCCCAACATTTCTCTTGCTAAGTAAGACATTTGTTAACTGAGTTTTGCCCCATTTTATGACTTTTCTTGTCCCAGTTGTTAGGTGAATCACTGCAGTTAAGTTAGTGATACAATTGTTAAATGAACCTGGCTTCCCCACTGATTTTGCTGGTCAGAAGGTTGCAAAAAGTGATCACATGACCCTAGATCAATGCAACTGTAATAAATACGAGTCAGTTGCCAAGCATCTGAATTGCAGCATAATCTGAATTATGCTGCAATGGTCATAAGTGTGAAAAATAAGTCAGTACTGTTGTGACTTTGAGCGGTCACTAAATGAATTGTTGTAAATCAAGGACTACCTGTATTACAAATTTTACAGATGTCATACCTGGATCTGAAGAGAGGTTATTGGATCTGAAGAAAGTTTTTTTTTAAATCTAGACTTTAAAAATTGTTGAAAATGGAAAGTGGAAAACTGAAGCTGCAGGACAGTACTCTCAAACAGAATCATGTGGTGATTATCTAAGAAGTTACTTTATTTTATCAGGAAGCTTGGAGTAAAATGTTAAGTCATTGTGTTGCTTCTTTTAAAAAAGAAATCTAAGAACTAACCTCTGTCTTACTTTTCACTGATGCTATAATTCTTAGCATATTTTGCCAATACATAGCACATTCTGCAATCAATTTTCCCTTTGTTGTTTCTGCTAATTGTGTGTTTTATCCAAGAATTCATTTGTGTCTTTCTTGTTATAGGTTACAGATTCTGTAGTTTATGTTTGTTTCCTCTTCAAATCTTCCTGTTGAACATATTGCCAAAGCTGGAAATATATACATTTTTGGTTTTTTCCCCCTCATCCCCTTTAAGGACGGGAAGGTAGGGATGTGCAAATTAATTCATACATGATCTGTTCTCTGGATAGAACAATTGGATGGTTCGTACACAATTAGAAACGAGGCAAGCTTGGTTTGCATGTGAACAACAAGACTGCTTTCGGCCAGAAGCACACCAATTGTTCTAGGCAGAAAAGTTGTTTTTTAGAGAGGGAAGAGCAGGGAAAATTAAATCCTGAGGGAATTCTTTAGGAATGACATCTGAGGGGAGCAAGACAAGGCAAAGCATTAGGAAGATTTGGAGATCTACAGGCCCGTGGAACATGCTGTTCTGGGACCTATCAAGAGCATCTAGAAATAAGTATACATGGTATGTAAAGGAAGCAAGAGCAATATTGGGTATCTTTTTCTGAGGAAGGAAAGAAAAAGAGCAATTTGCACCAGCTTTGCAGGGCCTACCCCATAATATCACTCTGGGAATCATGTGGGCTTTTATTTTGGCTGAACAGTAGATGATCTCAGTTATTTCTTTCTTCCTGCTTTTTTCTTTGTGTTTTGATTTTTTTTTTTTTGAAATTTTTTCATTCGACAATGACTCCAGTGGATTCTAATAGCCTATTTTTGTTTTGCTGATGGTCACATTGTGCTGGCATTCTGGAAAACGTAAAAATCCTCCACAAAGTCTCATATCCAAGAAGTGAAAAATGGTGCCTGCTGCAAAAATTTGAAAATAGTATTTACAGAAAGTTGTGCTAAATTTTCTTTATTTAGTGTTTCCCAGGTAAGAAATACCTCAGGAAAAAGGAATTGTTCAACTTTATTGATAAATATTTGCTAACTTTAAAAAAAAAAAAAAGAACATATTTTGTAATAAAATGCACATTTATAATTTATTGTACTTTATATAATGGACACATGCAAACTTATATAGCAACTATGATAATATTCTTGGTTTTTGACAATATGTGATATTGCTTACAAAATGAAGTGACAAACCATAAAAAAAAAAGGCAAACAGAAATATGACAAAATTTCCTTTCTGTTGTAGAATTGTTCTCTACTTGAAGATACTGGGATTAAATATATCCAGCAAACCCCAGAATATGTGGAGAAAAGGCTGATTTTGAAGGAGTATCTCTTCAAGTGAGATTCTTCATTAAAGAAAAAGAAGTTGAATAATTGAAATTATACCAGTATTTTTGGATTCTTATGCACTCCAGCACCCCTATAAGTTCTCTGTTCTCCTTCACCAGCCCAGCTGTAAAGAGGCTATTGGGCTGGAAGCAAGGAGATGAAGAGGAAAAGTGGGCAGAAAAAGCTGTTGACTCCTTGGTAAAGAAGCTGAAGAAAAAAAAAGGTGCCATGGAGGAACTGGAGAGGGCACTTAGCTGTCCTGGGCAGCCCAGTAAGTGTGTGACAATCCCACGCTCTTTGGATGGAAGGCTGCAAGTATCTCATCGCAAAGGTTTGCCACATGTCATTTACTGCAGAGTGTGGCGCTGGCCTGATCTACAGTCTCATCATGAGTTAAAACCTCTGGAATGCTGTGAATTCCCATTTGGCTCAAAGCAGAAAGACGTCTGCATTAATCCTTACCATTATCGAAGAGTGGAAACCCCAGGTAAGTCAATCATCTAAATGTTTGATGAAGGATAGCACTGCATTGATTGCATATTTCATATTTATTCTATCTGCCAAAAAGGGAAGCTGCATGCAAGCTGTGATTGGAAAAAGTAGTGAGATCAAAGTAGGTCAAAGAGATGCAAATATTTAGCTAGGATTACATTGGAAGATCAAGATCCTGAAAAGAAAACATAAGGAGAATTCTGATGCTACATATATTAATTTATTGGATGGAATGGCTGAAAATAGTGTATCTATAATAGTAATAAGTGCATATATTAGTAATAAAATTAGTGGCTCTTAGATGATGGATTATTTACATTTAATCAGGTAGTTTTAAAAAGTATTTTAAAATTGCAGATGATTTTTAATGATACAAACATAAGAATTTGTTCAACAAATGCAGCTTAGGTTAGTAAATTCTACCATCATATTTAATCTGATTGTTTATTTATGTAAATTGGTCTGTTGTTAATAACTTCTATACCAGTTATAAAACAAAACAAAACAAAACTTTCTGTGCTTTTTAAAAGCTATTATAATACTATCTTCTTGCTGTAGATGAAATATCAAAACAGTTGCTTTTCATTTGTTTTTGGGTTTTTTGAAAATATTTTAATTAGGGGTACTTGCCATGTAACTTTCTCTATGTCTTGTTCTTGCCCAAGGTGCTGAAGTTCTAAAGTTCTTTTAGCTTCTTACTTAGGACTACACTAAACATTATTTATACAGGAAATGTATAATTGTTGCATACATTTTCACTGGAAATCGCTAAGAAATAACTCTGTATTAGATAAAAGTAGTAGCTGAGCACTGTTTGATACTTAGATTTTGTGTGACTTCAAATCATTCTTGGTTTCAGGTGACAAGTCTCGAGATTCCTTTAAGTCTTTACCTTGTGAAGAACATCATAGAATAGAATAGAATAGAATAGAATAGAATAGAATAGAATAGAATAGAATAGAATAACATATAGTATCACTGCAGGTCAGATGTGTATCTTATAAAATACAGAGGGAAAGGAAGGAACTTATACAGTTTTCCTGCAATCCTAGAGCAGGAGGGAGGGGAACATTTGACTCTCTGGATGGTGACAGATTGTCTTGCTAGCTACCCAAAAATACCTTGAACTTTGCTTTAGCGGTGTGGCATCATGAAGTATCTTCAGTATATTGGTAGGTTATATTTTAACTAGTTTAGCAATGGAATTTTGTACTTGCTGCAGTTTTTAGCCTTAAAGCTGTAACACAAATCTCTTGAGGTTCCAAATAATTCCTATTTCTGTTTATATGCTTGTGATCAAGCAGCTCAGAAAGTAACCTAAAATGGATTATATTGTAAAATGTTACAAATGTGCCAGGTATTGGTTTATAACTTTAGCAAAGCTATAGTTCATAGCTAAAGCACCATATTCCAGTCTCTGTAAATTCCAGTCTTTTTGAAAATTCTACAGATGGGTAATGAGATACTTCTGCCTAAAACTTGGAAGAATTTTTATTTTCAAAACATTTGTTTTGTTCTTTTGTTGTAGTGTTACCTCCAGTGTTGGTTCCAAGACATAGTGAATTCAACCCACATCTTAGCCTCCTTGCCAAATTCCGGAACACGTCTCTTCACAGTGAGCCACTGATGCCTCACAATGCAACTTACCCTGATTCTTTCCAGCAGCCTCCCTGCACCCCTTTCCCAGCATCCCCCAATATGTACTCTCAGTCACCAAGCAGTATGAGCTACCCAGACTCCCCAGGAAATTCTTCTGCACCGGGAAGCCCTTATGAGCTCACAGGTATGCAAAATACTATTCCTGAACACTAGTTGAGTGATGCTGAGTCTACAGCAGTGGTGGGTTGCTCCCGGTTCAGTCCGGTTCTATAGAATAGGTAGCAGTGACGCTGTGATGTTACCGAACCGGTTCTAATAGTCCCGGACTGAAGGCCCCCCCTCGTGCGCCCGTACTTAAAAAAGCTTCTGCGCATGTGCAGGAGTGCCCATTCAGCACGCGCGTGTGTGAAGCATGCACGCGCCGAACACACACTCTGCGTGCTCCAACCACGCGCGAAGCACATGCACCTACAGAACCGGTAGCAAAGGTAAGTAGAACCCACCCCTGGTCTACAGTAACAGTCTGTAGAGTTTTGAATCTTTTTTTTCCCCTTTTTACAATCCTGTTATCCCTTAATTCAGGGTAGAGTTGAGGTGACTGAATGGAGCTGAATGTTTACTGGCTGGATGCCCTTCCTGATGCCTACATGGAGTTGGCAGGAGAAAATTTTCTTTTTGCACCCTGAAAGAGAAACAAAATATCTGCCATTACCTAGGATTGAACTCTCAACCTGGCTGGGAGGCAAATATCTTCACCACTAGGCCACCATGCCGCTCTAGAATTTTGTAATAAAAATAAATCAGCTTTTAATGGTACCTCATTTTTACAAGTTCAAGCAATTTTGGTAATAACAGCTGTATTACTCTGAGAATTTGAGTTGAAGAGTGACTTAATTTATTTAGTTGTTTATTTATTTATCAGTTTTTATAATTCAACCAGCTCTAAAGACTCTGTAGAGGTTGCAACATATTAACATTATAAAAGCAACAATAGAAAAAAGATATGAAAACTGGCAGTAATAAGAAATAATTCTAGTAAAAATTACTAAAGAGACCCAGCATTGACTTTGAGCCACTTACTCAGCCAATTTATTTTAAAACTTTTTATGTTTGTGTGTATGTATACGTGTGTGTGTGTGTGTGTGCGTGCGTGTATGTTAGGAAAAAATAGTATGTATGCAATTCTGAGTGCTTGTTACAAAATGTTGTGATAAATTGAATAGATTTATTCAGATAGTCAAGAGAAACACGAATAAAGAGTTCCAAGTATTCTTGGAAATTATAACAGAGAATCTGGACTCTTTGTGGTTTATGTGTGCATAAAATGAAATCGTTTGTAAGCATCTGATCTAATGCAATACAATGTGTGTAGTAAATATTTATGCTTCAGTCTCTGAAGCCTCTTCTTTGTATTTATATAGGCAGGTCATGAAATACCAAGCCCAGCATTGTTTTCTTTTTCCTAGCTGATACACCTCCTCCACCTTATAATGCCAGAGAAACATCACGAAGCCACAATGGATGTCCTGTACATGCAGTTATAGAGAGTCCATTAGTGCTGTCACTGCCCAATGGAGGTAAATCTACTGATGAAGAGCCTGAAAGTATGTAAAGACTTGTATTTTTTTCCATAGCAGGAAGGACTTGGCCCAGACATGATTGGTAGCCCAGGTACTATTCAATCTTCATCCAAAATGATTCTTAATCAAATACTTCCTCTTGGCAGATTCAAACTTGAATAGTCTTCTATTGATTTGATTTGAATATTGGTGGTACTGTTGAAGATTTGAATTATTTTCCTCTGAGTTAGGGGGTAAAAATAGTTGTCATGGCAAAAAGCAATTTAAGGCAGTAAAGACTAGTGATGCATGAGGGTTTTTTTAGTTTATTTATGCAACTTTTATCCCTTCTTCAAACCAATTTACTCCCAAGAGTTTGAATCAGGTTTACTCTTTAGTTCCTTTCATAGTTAAAGCATTTTTTTGTAATTGTTTAAAAACATTTGCCCCCCCTCCCAATTTGTATCTACTTGCATGCATTCTCCTAATATGCAGATTTTATATGTACTTTTCCTAACAAAAAAACCTTTCACAAACATTTCCCCCATTTATTTTTCTTTTACATATATTAATTGAGCTATATCACAGTTCACAGTGCCGCAAGTATTGTGTAGTATGTTTTGGCTTGTGTATAGATTTTGAAAATGCAAATTTAAAAACACTATATTAAAACTTAAATTTTATTACTTTTGTCCAGTGTACCCTAGTAGACACTACAAAGTAACATTTTTAAGCAGTTTCCATGTGGTGCACAATAATTAGGATACATACTTAAATTGGAAACAGAGAAAATAAGTTGCTAGAACAGTGTTTCTCCACCTTTCTCAATCTCAACCTGCCTGGATGACTTGCTTGGAGTTGAACTTGATTGATCCTCAATTTGCCAAGGTTGAGAAGGACAGTGTTAAAGGTCTCCTGAAAAAGGTATAAAGAACTCTGTTGAATCAAGACAAGAATCATCATCATTAGTTCTGCAGCCAGTATGCAGCTATCTTCTCCAAGGATTTGTTTTAAACTTATCTACTTTTTCTGCCCTTGAACATTACCCAGATTTGTGTGTGCCAGAGTGCTGTTTCATTTGATAACAGCACATTCCATAGTTTAATTATGCCTTATACAAAGAAACACATCTGCCATTCATTCCTGAATATCCCAGCATTTTATTTCAAGATATGAGCCAGATTTTCTAATATTGTGAATGGATAAAAAACTATCCACATTTTGCACATCATCTATAATTATATATAATTTAATAATATTTTGCCCTTGCTTGCCTTAGTTTTGAACTTAAAACTTGAGTTTTTGAACTTATCATCTTTTCTTGAAGAATAAACATGCAAGACCACAATAGTTTCATTCTTTCCTTCACCTTTACAAGTTCAGTAATGTCTTTTTAGATGATACAGAGTTTAGTCCAGTGTTGGTGAGCCTTATGTCAAAAATTCATAAATGCCTAATTTGATTGCTGGCATGTGTCTCACACACACACATCAAAAAAATAGAAACAATTCTGTACATATTAATTTAAAATTAAGTGCACTTCTCATGCACACAAATGCAAATGCTGATTTTACTCAATCACTGATAGTGCTCATTTTGGAGACTGTAATCACAGTTGTCTTCTGCACTTGTTTCTTGAAAATGAGCAAACAACTGTGCAATGGTTGGAAGACAACTGAACCATGCAACTGCTATGTTCCTATCATATTTTGCAAGTTGCTGTCTCTTTCATGTCACTTCCAGTTACAAATATGAAGATAACATAATGTGATGATATGGATGGTAAGAATACATTTTAAGGTTTGAGTGGTGCAGCTTGTATTTATGTTTCTTTGGCAATTCAGACCAGGAGAATAACTATTGTTAGGTGTTGATGAATGCTGGTGTGTCACCCAAGACATGGTGTGTCACTGGTTCACCATCACTGGTTTAGTAACACTTTTAAAATATGAATAGCATTACATTAAAATGTATTTTAGTCCTTTTTCTAATGTTTACTATGATGAAATTCACTTCCTTTCTTCCTTTTTTTGGAAATACCACAGCGAGTTAACATTTTATTTGTGCTGTTTGTCTTTATATCTCTTTCCTGTTCTGTCAGTACCTGCTGTATCAATATATATAAGAGTATATTTGAAGTTCGGATATGTAACCATTTCATTGTTATTGTTATGCTTCTTTCTACATTTCTGTTGCATCTTCTTCATCTGTAAAATCTTCTTCCAGACTTCCGCCCTGTTTGCTATGAGGAACCACAGCACTGGTGTTCAGTTGCATACTATGAACTTAATAACAGAGTCGGAGAGACTTTTCAAGCCTCTTCTCGAAGTATATTAATAGATGGCTTTACAGATCCTTCAAACAATAAGAACAGATTCTGCCTTGGATTGCTATCTAACGTTAACAGGAACTCTACTATAGAAAACACCAGAAGGCACATAGGAAAAGGTAAGAGCATATTTGGGTTCAGAAAATTGTTGACTTCAAAACTGTGTTTCTAAAATGTATATACTGGTAGTCTTCGACTTACAACCAGAATGGAGCCCAAACTTCCTGTTGTTAAGCGAAACATTTGTTAAGTGAGTTTTGCCCCATTTTATTATCTTTCTTGTCACAATTGTTAAGTGAATAATCACTGGAGTTGTTAAGTTAGTAACATGGTTGTTAAATGAATCTGACTTCCGTATTGACTTTGCTCGTCAGAAGGTCAGAAAAGGTGATCATATAACCCTGGGACACTGCAACCATCATGAATATGAGCCAGTTGCCGGGTGCCAAGAATTTTGATCACGTGACCATGAGGATGCTACAACAGTTATAAGTGTGAAAGTGGTCATAAGCCATTTTTTTTCAATACCATTGTAACTTTGAACGATCACTAAATGAAAGGTTGTAAGTCAAGGACTACATTGCATTATCTGCAATGCATTATCATTTATATTTTAATTTACTACATAATTTACCATACTAATGAATGAAAGGACTACTTATTTATGACAATAATAAAAAAATGAAGTATAAATATATAGTAGATATAGTTAAGTGGTTGAGGTAAGTGTTGAAAATGTTAACAGAAAAATTAATTAATGCTTTTTTGTCTAGATTCTGCAGAAATTAGGAAAACGTAGAAATCAGGAAAAAATGTCTAATTAGAACACGTCACAATGAAAAAATACCCTATTTGCATTTAAACATAGGCATAGGTTAATTTATGTGCAACGCACAGGTGTTTATAATCTATAATTTGATGATTCCCTTTCCTTTGACTCCTGGTGTCCACAAGTACATATCTATATATAGTAAAATTCATAATAATAACATAGAGTTGGCTTAAACCTGTTGTCGAGTCGTGACTCTGCTTGACATCAAGACACACCGGAGGTGAACCCAGGGAAACACAGCGACAACTGGGGTCTTGAAGACGGCTGGATAAGGGGCATACACACGGGTGTTGGTGGAGGGTAGTCTAGTTGTGTGAATAGCACCAGGTTAATTGGGAGTGGCGGTAGGGAATTAGGAATCGCCGTGCTGCGTGGGTGACGTCATCCTACAGTATAAAAAACGCTGAGAGGTGGATGCTCTCAGCGCTAACTTTAACCACGTTGGACCTCGGTCTATCTCACTGCAAGACTGTTGGAGTTAATAAACCGTAGTTTGTTGAAGCACGCATGTGGTTCTTCTTGGAAGTAGCTGGCATCCATCACGGCGAGGAGGACTGGCAGGAGGAGCCGAGACCTGTCTCTTATAGGACTGTTATTATTTCCCAATTTAGTCTGCAGCCTGGAAATTTGCTGGTGGCCTCCTACCAAATACAAGTTAGATCCGATCCTGCTTAATGTGGGGCATTAGCCAAGAATGACTAGGTGCTTCCAGCTGTTGTAGAACCACATATAAGAAGTTACAGACAGGATCATTAGCAAAATTCCAGGGTGGACCCTTAAACTTTACTTACAACATAGAAAGCCCTTTCAAAAATTGTTACCTGATTATAATGTTTCATACAATTAAACAGGAAGATTAGGATATACCAGTAGGTATATAATTATCACATTAGCTATACTTAACAATTAATGTAGTTTAATTCAATTTAATCAGTTACTCATCCTGATACCACTCTTTCCTGCACTGCCCACTTTGTAGCATACCATCTAACCAGTGGTGGGATTCAGCCAGTTTGGGCTGGTTCAGGTGAACCGGTAGTTAAATTGCTGGCTGGCCTCTCCCCCGCCCCTTCCAGAAGTCCCCACATGCCCCATTTTGGCTCACAGGTAAGTGCAGGGAGCCTCCTATGCCCAAAATGGGGTGCGGGGGTTGTATTGCTCCCCCAGCCCGTTTTCACTCCCAGGAGGTTCAGGGAGGCCTAGTAGGCCCAAAATGGGGCATGGGGGGTACAGTGCACCCCCCCCCCAGTGACCTGTTTTCACTCCCAGTAGGCTTCAGGGAGGCCTACTAGGCCCAAAATGGGGCAGGGGGGCCTGCGTAGAGCCCCCCGCAGCCTGTTTTTGCTCCTCCCCCATGGTCTGTTTTTGTTCCCAGGCCGGTGCAGGAGGCTGAGTGCTGCCTGCCACACCCCCTGGCCATGCCCACCATGGCCATGCCTACCCAGCCGGTCATTAGGGCAGAGAACCAGTTGTTAAAATTATTTGAATTCCACCACTGCATTTAACATACCAGCCAATTAATGCCTAAGTTTGGACTCCATTACAAAAAAAATGTAGCTCTTTAGGAAGGTCACTCTGAATGGCTTACAACCTGATAAGAGACTTTTTTGTAGACTGCAAAAAAATTCAGTGAAATGTTTACTGTCATTTTTTTTTTTTTACCTAGGACATCACAATGCTAGCAAAGTAAGAACAGATTTCTGTTCATGGAAGAGAGGATGAGGTGTATGAGCAGGAAAAATTATTATAGTCACACTTATGAAAGGGGACAGAGAGTGAAAGTGGTCTGGTCAGAACTTTTATTAAGCTTCATTTTTGCCTAGGGTTTCATAGATAGAAATAGGTTCCATGTAAAAAACCTGCCAAGTAGGAGTGTCTGCCATCCATAGAAGAAATTCTTTAAAAGGCCATCACACAGCTAAAACACCTTTTTTAGGGTTCAGTTTTAAAATTTCTCATCCTGCCAGTTTATGTATATACAGTATGTTCTATCCATCACATAACATTGCCACACTGTTAGCATATCATAAAAAAATAACACATGGATTTTAAAAGAGTTACAAGTGTTGCTTTAATCTATGTTGAAGATTAGATTAGGCTACCTTTTTTCTCTCTTTTTATTAAAAAGTTTTACAGAATATTTTATACAACAAACTCCTCCCT
>JANHFM010004087.1:49704-67562 GCA_032468115.1 Grayia smithii
ACTTATGTAAGCCGCCCCGAGTCTTTCGGGAGAAGGGCGGCAAATAAATTTAAATAAATAAATAAATAAATAAATTTTCACCATTTTTCCAATTTTTAATGTTACATTTCCCATAAGGTCAATTTAGCACAACAAAAAAGATCAACTGTGTCATTATTAGACATCCCATTCAAGGGTGAGTTCTACTTATGGTTCACAATGGGACCATGCGCGTGTGTGTGCTTCTGCACATGCTCAGATTGTCTATGATGATGTCTGGGCCGGTGGGCGACGTCTCCTGCCGCTTTTACTACCGGTTCGCAAGAACCAGACAGAACTGGGAGCAACCCACCACTGATTCCATTCCTTAACTTTCTAACTGATACATTTGTTTCCAGACATACTAGAGTTGTATTATATTTAGATCCTGATACATCCAAGCGAAGGTGCAATAATATGTATATTCCAAAGTTGCCCAAAAAATTAACACAAATTGTTGGCTCCAGTATTTAATACTTGGCAATAGGAAAGCTTCATGATATATCTCCAGATCTGGAAAAAGTAAATCCTACTTCCTTCTCTTCTTGGTAGTTGCATACAATTATTCTGTAAAGATATTCTCAGAATTGAAGAACCCTGTACAAATTTTCTAAACACACAAATTATTTTTTGAGAATATTTTTGGGATATTTGAACAGGGATTCCTCTGAGAATGTAGATTAATCTGAAAATAGTATTTATTTTGAGAATATTCTTTTCCTAAAAAGGAAATTTAATGATTCCCATCTATTCATATCTGTAAAAAACCTCTTTATATATTAAATTTATATTAAATGTTGCTTAATTATAACTTTCAGTATACACAAAGCTAAATATTTAAAGGGTTTGGTGTAAGTACAAAACTGATATTCCTTAAATGGATGGTTGTTTCAATTCATCTTTCAAGTGGTTTTATTCTTGTTTTTATATAATGCAGAAGCAATAATTCTTCCTCCGATATAAGATTCATATGCTTCCCGTTCAAATATTCTGGCACTTGATGCTTCTGAATTCATTGTAAACAATTGTGAAGCCTCTACGTGCATTATTGTACAAATTCTTCATCATTCAGTACAGAGACATATAAATACCAATTTCTCAGTACCATGAACAGTTTCTGAAACGAATAATTTAAAATAATTTCACTATGGTCTGATAGATAATAAACATCAGTATTACATTCTTGATTTTGATGATATAGAGTTTATGATATAAAAACAATACTTAAATCTAAAAAATTATGGTGTAGACTTGAATAGAATGTAGATACTTTTTTACTTGGATACATCAAACAACAAAAGTCTATCAAATTCAGTTTTCCCCTATAGGTCTTAATTGTTTTTGTCACTAGTTATGTTCTTCTTCTTTTTTGGTCCTGGTATATTTCTATCAAGATCAGGATCCAATGTTTCATTAAAATCTCCTCTTATTAACGGTATCATAAATGTGCTCATTCAGATGGTGAAAATGTTCATAAAACAGAATAGAAGAATCTAAATTAGGTCCATAAACATTAACCATACCTGTTACAGTCCCAGTTATTTTAGCACATAAAATTAAATAACACCCTTTTATTTGAGTAATAATTTGTTGTTCATCAATTGGAAATCCTTTTTGGACCAAAATAGCCACTTTTTTTTTTACTGTGATCTGTGAGGTAAACCTGTCTCACTTAATCCTTCATTAATAGAGACTAATCCTGTTCCATTAAATAAGTCACTTGTAGACAGTATCTAAGTTAGTACATTTGTCCTTAACAAATGTAAATATGCTAAAATTACATTTTGTTTTTTAGGTTCTTGTACTAAGTAACCTCATCCACTGATTTCACTTTGGCCCACTTACCAATGTTTTCCCAATACCAATTCAGTTTTCTAATAATGCTTACAGATGTCAAAATTCCATAGGAACTCAAATTAACATTCAAATAGTATTGTATCACTGCATATAGAATCCTCATTGTCTACTGATGGGATTGTCATCATTTAGTGAGAATTACTTATAGTCAGTGTTCTGTAACAGCTGGCTTTTGTTTGGAAATTTTAATTTTATACCTACATTTTAACATGAGGCACATTCATACCCACACAGGTACATAAGTGCATGCATACTACAGAGTGGTTATAGAGACAAAGTAAAGGAATTACACTGGAAGTGGAATAATTTTCCCTTCAAAGAGAAATCTTCTTAAATATTGTTTCTGTCCTTGCGCTGATTAATTTCATTTTCCGTGCTCCAGAGCAAGGTAGAATAAACTTTTGTTTGCAGTTGTAAAAAAAACAACCCAGCTAATCAATAACATTCTGATTAGGAAGAGTGACAACAATCTAAACAGTGATAATCCACCAAAATCCTTTTAGTCTTTTCAGATGTTTGTAAACATCTCTCCAAGCCAAATCCTAATCCTTAATTTGTCTTGCCTTTGTGGTGTGTGCCTTTTTATTCTTATCAGCGAATGAAATAAGGTAAAATAATTCCAACTTGAAAGAATATTTTGTCTACTCCATCAAGGTGCCATGGGTCTACCTATAGGTTATATTCATTTAATTTTGTAAGTCGAATGGTCCTAAGGAATATATATATATATATGTATTTCAGAGAGGAAATCATTTGGTAATATTCCTAACCTAGTAATCTCCAAATATGCTGTGATTACAGCTTCCAGAAGTAACCTGCCATCAAGTCCAAATGTAAGTAGAGATATAATGGCCCAGTTTTCAAATACATCAATAAAAAAAATATTCATCTACTGGTTGATGATGTCACATGTCACATTTCTATACTTCTCATTCCATACTGGTATATCTTACACAATTTATAAGGAGGTAGCTGACATTCAAAAAGTTAACTATGAACCTTATTATATAATTTTTTTTTCATGAAAAAGCATTTTAATTTTTAGTGACTTGAATTTAAACTTAAATATATTATGTTTTCTCAAGTAAGGGTTCTTTTTTGGGGGAAGGATATTGTACCAGTCCCAGAAGATCAGGAATTGTAGACAAGATTTCCACAATGGACTTCGATAATCATTTCTTGTTTTACCCAGTGTTTGAGTTATATGTTATGCAATGTTATAATGTTATAGTCTATATTTTAGTTCTTTGTAGGAAATGAAGCTTCATTTGTTGATAGTATGTATGATTATATTATCTTCCAGATGTGATTGTTTGAGGAGACTCAGTATATTTTTCTGAGTAGACAATCTTATTTTGAGCATTACACAAGAAGCAGCTTGATATCATTTGTTTTCATAATGTTTCCTCTGCAACAGTGTTTCTCAACTTCATCCACTTCAATACAGAATTAATATTCTGTAGGAGCAGAGGTGGTTCAGTGGTTTGAGTGCAGTACTGCAGGCTACTTCTGCTGACTGACTGCAGTTTGGCAGTTCAAGTCTCAGCCTTCCATCCTTCCGAGGTTGATACAATGAGGACCCAGATTGTTGGGGGAAATATGCTGACTCTATAAACCGCTTAGAGAGGACTGTAAAGCACTATAAAGTGGTATATAAGTCTAAGTACTATTGCTATATTAGGTGGAGAAATCTTGAGCTGAAGTCCATACATTGTAAAGTTGTTGATGTTGAGGACCACTACTTGAGGCTATAAAATAATGGCAGTTTGAAGATGGCTCCAGAAAAGTGGAGTCAACTGCCATGGCAAAAAAGAGGAACCAGTAAATGAATTAGTTCCTTAAAACTCCTTTCCATATAACAGAGAGGGTTAGGGTTTGCTCCACACAGTTTTCCATGAAGTAAAAGCAAAATCATCAGGTTTCAAAGCTCTGAATGCTCAGAGAAAATCATCCCACTTAAACTCTAGTTTGGCATCTTCAAAAGGACACTAGATTCACCTACTTCCTGTCTTAACCATTTAGGAAGTTTCTTGTTAATAATTTTCTGGTTGTTTAGAACCTTCTGAAAGGCAACTTTCATTACAGAGAGAATTTTCTTTCTTTTATGTGGTTAAAAAAACATTATCTTTTGCAAAACAGCAAAAGGGAAACCAGAATTAAGGGCTAGATAGACTTGAAAGAATATTTCTCGGGAGATATTATAAAAATATATGAAGTTTTTGAAATTAACCGTAGGAATCTTCCTGTGGGAATGTTTTATTGATTGAAAAAAATAATCATATAAGTGGAGACTTTGAAGATTGACTAGAGGGAATCAGAGGGAATCAGAGGGAACAAAAGATTACAGTCAAAGGGAAAGAGATCCATTAATACAATAGATCAATACTAAAATATAAAAGTATTATATTAAAAAAGAGAAACACCACACTACAACATGGCCAAGATTCCTTGGCCAAAGTACAGCGTTCCTCAGAAAATATGTAAAATTTTGTCAAAACACATGCCAGTTTCTTTTAGAAAGGAACTAAAGAAGCCACTGAATTAGAAAATATGCTTCCTCTGTTCTGTTTACATAATTTGGTACATTTCTACCATTTGTTGTATTTCAATTCCCTATTATTCTGAATTATTCCATTGATGACACATAATCTCTTCCCATTTGTATGAACAGTACATTTATCTACAGTTAAAAAGAATTAGACTATCATTACTAATGCTATTTGTCCATCTATTTTATAGAAAATAACATATGAATTTGGATTAACAACTTCAAGAGCACAGTATCGAAGACACCTCCCAATTTTATTTAGATGATTTGGGCTTCATTTCCCATGATTTCTCCAGAACTAATAACCACTGGAACTACTTAAAATCCATGCCAATTATATTGTGGTACATTCGGATGCCTATGCAAATGTTAGATATGTATATAAGGTATACATGTAAGGTAATTTTATCATTGCTTTCCATCATAAATCTATTTCTGCTCTAGAATACCAGAAAACATGGTGTTAGTCAACTTGGTTAGTCAACTTGATTAGTCAACTGGGTCAAACGTTTGAAAAGAAAATAAGCATGAACAACATCAGCTTCTTACTGCTATATGAAAATGTGTGAGAATATTCTTCAGTGTTCAAATTTTGTCTAAATAACATCATACAAAGGGATAATGGGAAGATCTCTTCCCTGTCTGATGAATGCCTAGATGTCCATGTTTCAAAAAAGCTGAGAAATGTTTTGATTACAGTTTACATAGAGATATAAAAGTTTGCATTTAACATTTAACCTTCCTGAAACAAACTACCAGTGAAAGTCATCAACACTTCTTTGTTCCTGAGAGCTGTATTTTATTGGCATTATTAAACAGTGGAAAGGTACATTGAAATTTATCACCTTGGTTCTCTGTGATAATTACATAGATTAATTGGAATTTTAATCTGAAGTGTGATCTTCCCCTTTTTATAGCTTATAGAAATATGTTGGTTTTCCTTAATTGTGCACCTTGAGAGGTTATTTGCTTTTTGAAGGAATACTGCATTTTAAAGACAGAGTACAGTATATGTTTAATTATCTGAATCTATGCATCAAAATGCCTTTATTTAAAGACTACATTATTTACTGAAGCTGCAGGATACCCTTAATAATCCTGAATCCACTTTTTTGTTCATGATGATGATTAGTTTCTTTTATCTGATAAACAAGTGAATAAATAATATGTCTATAGTTTATAAGAAAAAAACTTGCTGCCTTTGTAATGTGCAGAGTTTTTTGTTGTTGTTGCTTTTGTCCGAGACTTATAGAAATCTTAGAACTGTGTTTGCTTATAGCATACTTTTTATATAGCTAGTGGGGAGACTGTCAGGGGTGAGTTCTACTTATCTTTACTACCGGTTCTGATGATGCACGCGCTTTGCGAATGCACGCTCTGTGCATGCACAGTAACGTTCTTTGGGGAAAAAAACTCAAAAAAAGTGTTCTGTGCATGTGCGGAGCACACGGACCGCACGGAGTGCAGAGAACTGTAAGTACAGGCACGCGGGTGGGCACAGCTCCCAGTCACAGAGAAACGGTTCGATGACATCACAGTGTCACCGCTACCGGATCGTGCGAACCGACCCGAACTGGGAGCAACCGACCTGAACCGGGAGACTATCTTTCTCCCTCCAAAAGAGGAACACAGAAAATTATTCAGGAGAACAATTCAGATATGAAGCAGAAACAGTGGTGGTATTCAGCCGGTTTGGACCGGTTTGGACCAGTAGTGGTGACCTGCAGGCACTATGTTGTCCTATTTAGCCACATTTTCTAAGCTGTACACATGTGTGCAAGCTGCATGTGCGAGGAAAACGCATGTGTGGAAGGCCATGTGCATGCGCAGAAGGCACCGGTGGTAAAATTATATGAAACCCACCTCTGAACAGAAACCAAAAATCCCTTAGAACTAGGACAGGACAATCCTCATATCTCAACGTTCCTTTTTTTTTTTTTTGCAGAACCAGGAAACATCCAGGTTTGTGCAGTTGATATCTGCCTTTCTATAGCTTTCTCTATTAATCAGTTATTTTTGTTCAACTTTGATAATACAAGCACTTTATTAGAATGTAGGGAAAAATCCAGAGTTTTAGGCAAGTAGAGTTATGGATATAGATTCCAGTAGCTTTTTTTTTCCATTAGTGATTGCAAACACTTGGAATTCTAAGAACATTAGACCCAATGAATAGAGAATGTGAAGTTAATAAGCTCTAAGAAAAAAAATTATTAGCATGATTCACCAAATTTATCTGTCTTCAAGTCAATTTCTTTTCTTTTTTTTTAAATCGGAATAATTAAAACACTTTCATCTAGAATTCTGAAAATAAATACAAATAAAAAAAAGCCAAAGTATATTTAGTCTCTAAGGATATATTTTGAATGTATCCTCTTCAGAATTTTTTTTTTCAAAATAAACATTTCCAAATCAATTTTATGTAATGCATGAATTCTGATAGATATTTTGTGTATAATAAACAGTATAATGCTTTTTACTAAATATGAAATATATGTATTGATCTATATACTCATCTAGGAGATAAGTACTAGATAATTTAGTATTGGAATGTGCAAAGAACAATGAAGTCTCTTCCAGATACATTAACTGATTTAAATCCAGTGTTGCTTCTTTAAAACTCTGTTTTCTGTAACAATTTTTCTGACTTTCCTGCAACTCAATTTTAGAGATAAGAAGGATCTACATTTTTTTAAAAAAAATAAACAAATGGAAGGAAAAATGAATTTTTAAAAAACTTCTGGACTGCATAAGAAACAATTTCTGATTTTTTTCTTTTTCTACTTTAGGCATGAATGTAATGTTAAAGGAAGGCATTAATTTCATACTAATTATCTTTATCTTATATTTTATTTTAACACTTTTTAAAATATAGTCTCCTGAATGGAAAGGTAGTATTTAAAATGAAGAAATAAATTAATTTTCAGGGATATTAGACAGTCCCTAGTGGTGAGACTCATCTCCGAGGGTGGGAGAGGAGTCTGCCAATTGAGATGAGGTGGATCAGTTGCTTTCGTGGTGTGGAGACAATAACTTGGTCCTTAACACCAATAAGACCAAGGAGCTTATAGTGGACTATAGAAGGAATAGATCAGACATCCAGCCCTTATTATCAGTGGAGACCGAGTGGAGCAAGTGGCCAGGTTTAAGTTTCTGGGTGTTATCATAAAAGAGATTATGCTACCTGAGATTTCTTAGGAAACAACAACTGAATGAAAAACTGCTGGTGACCTTCTACCGCTGCACCATAGAGAGTATTTTAACTTAATGCACCTGTGTATGGTTTGTCAGTTGCACAGTGGCAAATAGGACCAGCACTCCAGAGGGTTAACATCATTGCCCAGAGGATCATTGGTTGCTCTCTCCTCTTTTATAGCTTCTGCTGCCTTAAGGAAAGTTCAAGACATTCTTAAAGATCCATCTCATCCTGGGCACCCTTTTTTTTGAACTATTACCATCTGGCAGAGGGTACAGGACAATAAAAACAAGGACAATTAGACTGAAAAACAGCTTCTATCCCAGAGCAGTAACTATATTGAATTCTACTGTATAGTGTTTTAATGCAATACAGGAGTTTAATATCAGGAGTTTTCAATTCAATTGTATTGAATGTGAAAGATGTGTGTTTTTATATGTATAATGTACACTGAAGGTGGCATTTAATTTTGTTGTATGAGGTGCAATGACAATAAACTCAACTCAAGTCAACTCAACTCAATTCTTCAGTCAGCCTGCATGATTGGCTGTATGCTTCCCCAGGTGAAAAAGTTAGTGCACTATTTTCATAAAGAGCAGCACTATAAACTACAACCTCACATTTTCAAAATCTAATTTCAATGTCTTTTAAATGTTCAAAAAATGTCCCCATTGTATTGATTTGCATTTAGGAACTGAAAACCAAGATCAAAATAATGAGCCATTGTTTGAATGGCCTTTGATTTCCCACAGAAGCTCCTGTCAATGAGAACAATTAGTCAGTGGAACAGCTTTCCTTGTGGGTTGTGGGTTCTTCAACACTGGAGATTTCAAGAAGAGATTGGACAATCATTAATCCAGGATAGAATGAAGTCTCCTGCTGAAGTAGGAGGTTGGACTGGAAGAGTTCCAAGATCCCTTCTAACTCTTATTCTATGTTTCAGTGTTTCTGTCAACAGTTCTCTCAAGCATGAAAGTACTTCCTCTAAACATGGAGATTTCATCTTAGGTATTATAAGTGGTACAATAATTAGGAATGAGATTAAATAGATAAAACAGAAAGAAAAAAACCCCACTAAAGTAACAATATATTAAAAATAAATTAAAAAATGAAACCTACCCTGCTCCCCACACCAAAAAACAAAAAAAAATAGGAAAAGTAAACTTTTCTTTCTATCTCCTGCAAGAAAATTCAGCATTAACTATTTATCCGTGTCTCTTAAAATATGATATATATCTTTGTTTCATTTTTCAAAAACTCAACTGTAAATCCTCAGCTAGCCTTATCAATTAGCAAAGGTCCAATAAAAGTTAGCAGAAATATCTAACATAGATATATATTTCCATTTCCATTTAAAGTCTAATCCCCTTAATGCCTCATAATAATAAGCAAAATCTAATCTCAATTAGCAATTAAACATTACAAAGATTAAAACTCATTAAACATTACCAGAGATAGTAATCCTTCAATTATATATCAAATGTACTTATATAGATATTACAAATCAACCCATTACCCCCAACAGTACAATTCCAAACAAAAAATCATTAAACAGTTTGAAAAATAACAACCATTATTATAACACTCCCTTGTTTATATATATAAAAAGTAATGTCATAGGGATTACAGACTAGACCATTACACTCAAAATGTCTATTAACACCAAAAATACCAACCCATTATTTAGCCTTAACCAAACAAACCAATATTGCTTTTTTAATTCTTTCTTCCAGCAGTCTTCAAGTTCCATATACCCAATTGTTCTCTTTTCTTCTCTTCTCTCGATCGCTGCTCTCAAAATCCTGTCATCTTATCAAAGTCCACTTGTACTTATAATGTAGCTTCTCCAGCAAATTCTCCCATTTCAATTTTAATAAATAATAAACATGATTCTTTTGGTATCTTACAGAATATAATATTTCAATTTTTTATGGATTATAATTTTAGAGTCCTCTATAATTGCCTTTTTAATTTTGCTCTAAGGAGCTTGAATCTCTTCCGACACTTTTAGCCCCAATGTAGAGTTAACTAATTCACAGTGTTCTTGAGTCCACGGGTTGTAAATTTTCTTTAATGAATCCATCTGGTATTTTATAATGTGAGTCTTGAAAGCCATCTTATCAGCAATTTATAAATACAGACACTCTTTTCTTCCAGAGAAGATATTTTAGTTGACTTCCACATATTTCTTGAAAACAATTTCATCCAAATTCTTAATATTTAAAAACCAAAACAACACTACATTCTTCTTTTGCTGCATATTACAAAAAAATTAAAATTTTACAGAGCTGGAAACATATATATTTCTTTTTAAATTGATTAAAGAGGGACTCATCCAGTGATTACCAATCTTGTAAATTCCGAAGGCTTTTCAATATTGAAGAAGTAATAAAAAGAAATTAAACACCAAGGTGACTGAAAAGTGGTTGGTCAAACATTCAGTTCTTTACAAAGGATATATTAATGGCTTAGAACACGATGGAACCTACAATTCCCAGCTGTTATCTCTTCCTCCAGAGAAAATTATCAGATGTCTAGATCTCATATCCAACTTCCTTTTGGTTACAATGTTCTCCACAAAACACAGAACATCCTTTTGTCTGCCACACTGGAAGTGTCTCCAGAAGTGATGGCTTTGTCCTCTTTACTCATTAAGCAGGTTATGTGCATGCAATCCTTAGAGAATCATCAGTGTGGTTATGAGACAATACAATGAATCTGTATACTATGTCACAGAACTAATGAGTCTGACTTGATAGATATGCCTAAGACTATTTATTTGTTTGTTTGTTTGTCAAACGTACAAGATGACAAGTACAGGTATGAACATAAACATAAACAAAGGAAGTAAATATAAATAAATGAGGACAGTAAGACAGGGATGGTAGGCATGCTGGTGCGCTTATGCTCTCCCCCTTTACGGACCTCTTAAGAAGGGAGTGATGTCCATGGTAAACAGTTTGAAGTTGAAACTGTGAGGGTTTGAGGCTATAACAACAGAGTTGGGTAGAGCATTCCAGGCATTGACCATATTTCCTGCAATCAAGTTTGAAGTGGTTTACCTTGAGATTGTATTGATTGTTTGCCTGTGTACTATTGTGATTAAAACTGAAGAAGTCATTGACAGGTAAGACATTGTAGCAGACAATTTTGTGTACTATGCTAAATCGGACCGCAGGCAGCACAATTCCAGATTGTCCAAGCCCAAAATGTTAAGCCTGGTGGCATAGGAAATTCTAATGTGAGTAGTGGTGTGAAGTACTCTTCTCATAAAATACTTCTGAACCTGCTCAATCATGTTAATGTCTGAAATACAGTGTGGGTTCCAGGCGGACGAGCTGTATTTAAGAATTGGTCTGGCAAAGGTTTTGTATGCCTTAGTTAGCAATACAATATTACTGGAGAAGAAACTGCAAAATTAGGTTAACACTCTTAGTGCCTTTTTGGCAATGCTGTTACAGTGATCTCCATACATATATAGTACATGTTTTGCATCTCTATCTCTATCTCTATCTCTCTATCTCTATCTCTCTATCTCTATCTATCTATCTATCTATCATCTATCTATCTATCATCTCTATCTCTATCTCTCTATTCTCTCTCTCATCTATCTATCTATCTATCTATCTATCTATCTATCTATCTATCTATCTATCTATCTATCTACCTACCTGAAAAATAGAAAAAGGAAAGGACTTTGAGAGGGAGATAGGATAGCACTAACCATATTACATAGCTCTGCTACACCTGACATTGTTTTTAGTTGTTTTTGTATTCTTTTGGATTTTTCACTTTGTCAGTGAAATGGGCAACCACATAAATTTAGCAATAAATAAATAAAAACATTGAAAACCTGGTTCTGAGTTCTTTCAGTAGACCAGTAGCTACTGCAGTACTACTGTACTACTTTAATAAACATGAAGAACATGCAGAATAAATATTCTACGATTATAACTCATTTAAGAACTTGTTTTCTAAAGGACAAGCATATCATTACACTGTTTAGTCAGATATAGCTTTCTCATCTACCAGCTGTCTTGTGTGCCAATCCTTCTTCTTGTTCTTTCTTTAGCTATGTCCTTTTTCTGCTTGTCACTCAATTCTGAATCTGTGTGGCAGATTCTGTGTTGCTTTCATGCTGTTCTTTTTTAACTCATTTCTGACACAAGAACCATGATCATTGCTATTCTATTTCTGTTAGAATATACTCATCCCATGAGTACAGCCATATTCTTACTACAATTGTTATAGATTGTTTAGAATGCTTGAAACTGTTTTTTTTCCCCTTTCCTACAGGTAACTAAATTTGTGTCGCGTGAATAATCTTTGACTGGGTACATTAGCAGGATTTTAAGATTTTAAGTATCTCGATGGCCTTTTTTTAATACTTCTTTTGGCATTTTATTGAATTAATTTAATGAAATACACCTTTTTACATTCTTCATGAAACACTTTGATTTCTCTTTCATTTCATTTCTCTTTCTACTGTATACTTTATCTTCTGAGGTTTGTAAGTTGCCTATATATTATATTTTGCTACAATACTTATGACTCCCATGTCTTTGACACTGCCATCAGTTTGATTTTTTTTGTTGGTTAGAATGCCTTTGGAAAATGAAATATAGTTTTAAAAAGTGGGGGAGAGAGAAAAGCAAGAAAAAAGTTTGTTAAATAATTTGTTATTTTGATCCATAGAGTCAAATGGCTGTATATTTAAATTGTAGGCTTCATTCTTGACATTTCTGGCCATTTATTCCTTTGAGTGACCAAGTGCCATCAAGTCAGTGTTGATTCTTAGTGATTTTCCCCAGCCTGGTCTTTAAGATCTTCCAATTGTATACCTACCATTATTGTAACTGAGTCCCTCCACCTTGCTGCTTGTCCTTGAACTCACGCTCCAACAAATTTTAAAAAGAAAAATGTTGATTGTTTTATGGGTATAACTGAACCATAAGATTTCAACTTATTTTTTTATACTTAGAGAGAGCCCACAAAATATGTGTAATTCATTGTCAGTCCAAATATAATATTTCTCTGGCTGAAATGGGCACAGCTTTATGTACCCATTAAAATGGATCTCCTGCTTTTAATTAGAATGAGTCGCCTTGCCGTATAATTTCATTAATTTCCTCTTTTATAAAAACTTGCCCAGATTATCAGATCATTTAGCAACCTGATGAAGTTCTGGAAAGCAAGTCCAATATAGTGACATAATATTTGAGGAAACATATTTGTCACAAAATATTATCATATAACCACCCCTCTCCTTCACAAAGACACATGCTCCAAAGAATAGGGGTGGAATTTTCTGTAAAGGAATAAAATAAAATAAAATAAAATAAAAAATTCCATCACATACGAACCTACTATGCTCACTATTTCATCACCACTTTCAATCTTTCTCATTATCTGCAGAACGTAATTGCTAAAATGCCTTTGTATTAATTGATTTTTTTCTAAACTTAATCAGCTGTTATTTCTTTCCCTGCCTCACCTTTTTGTTCTGCTACGAAACACTTGTTTTTCTATATAAATCACAAACATTTTTATTATTCATTACTTTCCTGAGTGCTCTGAACCATAATTAAACAAGAGACAGATACAACTTCTGCTTCTGCTAATATTAATATTAAAAACAATCATTATAATAGTGCTATTTGAAGATCTTCTTTTCTTATTTTATGTAGTAATGATGGCTACATACAGATGGGGAAAACTGCAGAAAAGGATTTACCATTGCTTCACTGGAATTAATTAGAAGGCTGCATGAACAAAATAAATAAATAAATAAATAAATAAATAAATAAATAAATAAATAAATAAATGTCTGTACATTTCTGAAAAGACAACTCTTTGATTCAGGAGATGTAACTTCTTTATGACAATAAAGTGGAAGGGCAGAAAATAATTTATATGGAATGTACACACACACACACGCACGCACATACACACACGCACACCACATATATTTCTCTCTCTGGGCACACTGAGAATATATCTGCTACACAAAAGTCTGCATTGGCAACAGGAAGGGCATCTGGCCATTAAAACACTCTGCTAGCTCCATTTAGTTGCAGATTCCATCCCGCAAGGGATGATATGGTGGCTAAAAGAAGATGATGGTAAAACGTCTGGTTGTTTCTCTTTCAATATTGTGGACTATATTAAGCCTAATAAGCTTGCCACAATTTCTGATTATTCTTTCCAATAAAGGACACGAAGATACTGCAAGAATGAATGAAATTTGGAGAAACAAGGTGATTCAGAATCGGGAAAAGAATGAGATGAGGGTGTATATTATCCTCTCTTCTGCTTAACCTATATAGTAAGAATACTAAAACAATGACAGGTTTGAAAGAAACGACAGAATACATGTGCCAGGTCAAAACCTTGATACAGATATGCAGAGAACAGCCCTGATACTAAAGAAATCTTAGAGGTGTTATCTACTCATGAAAGATAAAACAGAATGTGAAATTTTCGACTTAATGCTAAACAGTATGAAAACAATATTAACCAGTAGGTCTATGCAGTACTTCAGAATTGATTCCAAAAAAGTCGTTCAACCTACAAAGGGACAGCTGTCCCTTTTTCAGCATCTCTTTAAAGCAGCTTTGTCTTTTGCCAGCAACCTGCAGCAAATATTTATTTACTCATTTAGATAATTTATATGCCACCCTCTTATGCAGCTGCTTTAAAGAGTTAATGACAGGCTACTTTTATGGTCCTGCATATCTGAATGATTTTTCTTGGAATCATAGCCCTAACACTGTTAACCAACATGTTTAGGAAACTAACAAAGAAGTAAAAGGGAACAGGTAGTGGTATTTTCTTGGAAGTCTGAATAATGACAACCAGTATGCTACAGAAATAAAGATGAAGTTAAGCCCACCAAGAAAGAAATGATACATTGAGAAAGAATAATAAAAGATAACTTTATTTTAATGACTAACTAAGATCAGAATACTTAAGGCAATGATTTTTTCTCAAATAGAACTGTGCCCTGAGAAGCAGTGAAATAAAGATAGAGTAATAGACCAAATATTCATTTGGAGGTGATTCCTAAAATGGTAAAATAGTTTCCATTGACTTCTAGATGGATCAATCAATCAATCAATCAATCAATCCTGGATCAGATAAAGACTAACAGTTCTCTTCATGTAAGTAGAACTCATATGTTTTATGCATATAATACAAATAGATGATGATCTAGAAAAAATAGCTATGCTTGGCAAGGTTGGCAAAAGTAAAAGAATGAAGAGAAAATTAATAAGAAGGATGCAAAGAGATCACTGGAATATTTTAGGAAGATCTGTAGGCTCAGACATGAAGTAGTCAACGCCTGAGTGAGACCAGAAAAGAATTTTAGTGAGAAAAATGTTCAAGTGGTTTTTGATGGAAAGTAAAATCTGCAGACAAGGATAAAAGAAACTGAGAAATTAATCTCACAAAGGACTGGAATGTTCAAGATTTGTAATTGTTGAGTTCAAGCTTCCTAACACCAGAATAGTGCAATCATGCCAGCATTTGAACACCTGTGCTAACAATGTTCATTTCTCACTTGGCATGATGATCCAAGCATTGAAGGAACCAATCCAGAATGGCACTGTCTTGCAAACTAGAAAGTTAATTTCCATATGCTGCTTTGCATAAAGAATTCAAGCATCTTTTCCAATCAGCCCAAGTGAGTTGGGAATTGTAGAAGTTGTAAGTTCATATATTCAATACTCAATATTATATTCAGTGGGTGTACAAACCCTGTCATGGAGCAACAGCTCAAAAATTGCAGCAACAGGGCTATCAAATCTTAGATGCCTTACAAATTTGTCTCCAAATATGTTCTTCATACAATGGAAAGGACTCAGAAGCTCCAGTTGGTGTAAAATGCAGCGGCCCACATGTATCACCTCTCCTGTGGGAGCTGCATTGGTTGCTGATTTGCTTCCTGGTGCAATTCAAGGTGAGGGTTGTCACCTTTAAAGCCCTTCGTAGCTTGGGACCAGGTTATCTGAGGGACCTTCTCTTGCTGATCACATCTACCTGACCCACCAGAGCATGGAGAAAAGAAATGTTGTGGGTTCCATTCCTTAGGGAGATACACCTGGTAAGACCCAGAAGAAGGGCCTTCTCCATGGTGGCTCCCTCTTTCTGGAATATAATTCCCCCAGAGATTAGAATGGCCCCCATTCTAACACTGTTTGGGAAGGCGCTGAAGATCTGGTCTGCCAGTGGACATAGGGAATGCAGAGTGGGATGGAGTCAATTAAATGGCTCTTGTGATCTGTTGTCACTGGGCTGGGGGGGTTATTTTATTATATTATTTTATTAATTTATCATATGATTCTCTCTTTTATTAGTTTTATGGGTTTTTTTATATGAGGTTTTTATATTCTTGTAAAGAGCCTTGAGTCACCATGTGTGTATAGGCGGCAATATAAATCTCATGAATGAATGAATGAATGAATGAATGAATGAATGAATGAATGATTGCTGCCATGGGAAGTAATTAATAAGACTGTGTAGTTCTTGGAATCCAAAGAAAAGGTTGATCTGCAGCTCTTTAAAGCAGACATAGCTTGTACAGGGATTGGCTTGTAGGAAAAGATGCTTTTCCTATATGGAGTACAAACATGAGCATCCCTATACATTGAATGCTTCATTTGGCTTTAGAATCAAAGCACCACACAACCTTAGGAATTAAAAGTCTTTTGTGAATTTAACTAAAATGTATTAAAATTAAAATTTCATTTTATGCAAGCCTCCTGTTTCTTTGTCTTGAACCTTTATGTTTTTTGACAGTCATGCTTCTGGCATGCAGTCAAAAACCAAATGTGCCTATTGGCCCAATTCCACCAGGTCACCAAACCGCTTCCCGCAGCTCAGCACAAGTATCTGCGAAAAAGGATGTGTCTTGTTTGATTACCTGATTGTCGCCTGACTGGCAAATGACTGGTGATTGTCACTGCGTTATTTTGTGTTACCAGCCGGCTCCATCAGCTTTGATGTAGAACTCTTATTTCTGTAACCATGATGATGGTCACATGGGTCAGCTATGTTTTGGTTATGATTTCTGCGTAGGACCGGAAGGACAGTTTTGTTTTGCTTCTATACTTCGTGTCTTTGTTCTCATTCTAATCATCATTAATTCTTCTGTGTGATGTGAGATGGAGTAGCCGCCATAATGTAGCTAGTTAGTTTGTTTTCTTATTTTTGTATATAAATAAAGATATTAGAATGTACTTCGGCAATTGTTTTGCTTATTCTTACATGCAAGGGAAGGTAACAAGATCCGTCGACTCTTATCAAAGAAGGAATTTATGATTTTTAGAAATCTTCCCTCGGAGTAATGAGGGGGAACAGGGTGATGATCAAAGGCTCTAATTTATACCCTGTCAAGAACAATGTGTGGCGCAGGAGAAAAGTGTGGCCAAAGTACAACACCCTCTTCCCTTCTTCTCTCTCAGATCATGATCCGCCTCAATCTTTTTCTTTGCATGAGATAATCTCTGATTTAGAGAAACTTTGGATCTTTTCTGATTATAAAGCCAAAAGTGTTTTCTCAGGAATTCTATTATAATTTATAGGAACCTACATTGTTTTTCAAATTGTTGGCACCCTTGGCAAATTGCCCACGATGTTCATGGAATGGTGGCTACTTATGGAATAGCTGATATGGACCAACAGCGACATTTTCATTTTATTGTGTTGTTATTTTTTTTCACTCATAAAGATAAGTTTATTATTTATCCTTTTGAAGTGTGTTGATTTTTCAAGAAGACTGTCTTCAAAGCAGAGGCTTTGGTGAGGAAAAGCACCCCTGGGCTTTTTCAATAAAAAATTGCAGGTTGAGAAGACTGTATTCATAATAGATGGATGACTTCATAACAGAAATTGGGAGAAGTGTTGAACAGGTGGTTTTCTGTTTTCTAGTTTAAAGTAATGACAGCACCCTTAAAAAAAAGAAGAATGGACTTGGATGAATACTTTAAGGGAATAATGCATGAAAATGAAAAAGAAAACCTTAGGTGGGAGAAAAGATCAAGATTTGTAACAGCGGGATCCTGGATAGTGAGTCTTGCATCCAGTAGAGATCTTAGGAAGCAATCTAATTTTGTAAGCTTGAAGGAGTCAGATGTACAATGCTGCTGAAACGCACAGCTAGCTGGAGAAAGAAAGAAAGAAAGAAAGAAAGAAAGAAAGAAAGAAAGAAAGAAAGAAAGAAAGAAGGAAGGAAGGAAGGAA
>JANHFM010004089.1:120915-134491 GCA_032468115.1 Grayia smithii
ACAGCCATCCATTGCAACTGGGAAAACCATAGCCTTGACTATATGCACTTTTGTTGGCAGGGTGATGTCTCTGCTTTTTAGTAAGGTATCTAGATTTGCTATAGCTTTCCTCCACAGGAGCAAGTGTCTTTTAATTGTCATGATGCAACTTACTTAAATTAAATTAAACAAATTGTCATGATGCAACTTACTTAATTCATGCCATTTGTATAATGACATCATGGTGCGCATGATATCATCATGGCTTCTACCAGATATTTGTGGTTCTTGGAGTTGTAGTTTAGCAACCCCTGCAGGCTGGTTATGTTCTAAAGCACTATGGAAATTAGGAAGAGAAACAAAAACTGTTTCTGGAGAGAAGAAAAATTGGGGGAAGTTGTAAAATAAATTTCAATAGAGTGCTGACATTATTTCTTTTTTTTAAAAAAAAAAATTAAAATCTTACCTGTTCACGTTATGCTTCTTATATTTAGTCCTAATAGAAAAGAAAATAAAGTGCTAAGATGGAATCTTTGGCTGATAAATCCTTGAGTTGATATGCCTTCAGTTGCTTGCTGAAATTTCAAGGCTGTAACGTGTAAAAACAAATTATGATATTTGGTCAATATAGATATTCCCAAAGTGAACAACATTGTCTAAAGAGGGACAAAATTATGTTAAACAGGGTAGGATTAAAGGCATTTTTCATTTCACTCATTTTCCATTCTTACATTCACACAAGGAGAAATGTTCTAATTCAAATTGTTCATAGCGTATTTGTTCCCGCTGTTTACCTGTGATACTTAAGATAAGCTCTTCTGTAATCAAAAGTTTACATATTGTGAATTTAGATATTTTTGGGGTTCCAGAAGTTAACATTTGTTCCCAAACTTAGCTTTGATATGAAATTAGCTCTGGATTTGTTATAGATGTTCTGTAGACTGATGTGTAATGAACACTATATTTAAATGTAGCATTTACACAAAGGAGTCATTCAGACATTCAAGTATGACTACAAGAAGGAAGTGATCCTTCAGTGGTTGTGCCTGATTGTATTGATTTGATTTGATTTGATTTGATTGATAGGCCACACACTCCATCATGCCTCTGAGCAATTCACAGAATAAAAAATGTATCTTAAAAAATTCATACATAGAAAATGTTATATAAGAATCGGCAATCAGAGACTATTCGTTACCCATTTCATTTTGATTTGCAGATTTCCTTGCACAGAATATAGAACTGCTGCCAATTGCTAAATTTATCCTCAAACAATAATTCAGGGATATTAGCAAGAATATGTTTAGAATTATAATTTCTAACCCCATGTTCAAATGACTAAATAGCCTTCTTATTGATCTCCATTGTCTTGTTCTTTCATAGTTCAGAAATAAATGCAGGCATTCAGGAATCCAAGCATGACTGAGAACGATCATTCTCTATTTGATTACATTGTGTTCTACAGATACCTTTTTACTAATGATCCTTTATGTTTTATTTAGAAGGGGAAGAAACAGCCAAAAACATTCATTTTCTAATTTTAAATAGAGAGCAGAGATTCCATAAAAATAACACCATTTATTCAACAACTGGAATGGAATTTAGTGAGCAATAAATAAATATTCCATAGAATGTATAAGCAAAATCCAAGAGTGAAAATAAACCTGTTTTGAAACAAAATGTATCCTAAAACTGAAACAGGATGTAAGCTTCCCTCACTAACAAAGTGTTTAGTTTAGACGAGGCATCAAACCCCCAAATGAGTAGAAGCAAAAAGTTAGATTTTGTTTTAAAAAAAATATCTTTGCTGCTATCTAGTGATCATCCCAAGTTTTATAACTCAAGCGTGGAAACCCTCCCGAAAGAGGTTATGGGAAAATTTATTTACAAAATTGGAAATGATGTAATGGACAGAGAGGGAGAGAGAGAAAGGAAATGATGATACGGTATCGAGAATTTGTTGGGGGGGGGGGGTGTTGGTGGTTAGGTAGACTTTTCTGTGCCTGTAAAGGAAATTATAAAAAGACAGTTTTCTAACAGCTGGAGATTCATAGGCAGAAAAATGATTCAGACTCAGTCAATGCAAGAAATGGCAAAAGAAATACTGGATATTACTCTGATTATGATTCAATACTGATCTTTTTTTTTAATATTTACATTTATCTCTGTTGTCGACTTGAAAGACAATGGATTGAATTCCACTAACAAGAACATTATTGCTCAGAACATTTATCCTAAGAAAAAAGGGGAGATGATCTATTTCTATCATTCAAATTCTCTGCACTCACTAGGCCTGCTTTCCTAATCTTCCAGTAGAAAGAAGCCTTTGGTAGAGAGGTGATAGCAGACTGCAAAAGCAAGGGAAATGAACCATGGCCCTATCCTTTTCCATCATGAAAAATACTCTATTTAGACTGAAACCTTCATCAAACCCGGCCTTCCTTTCCTCATTCCTTCCCTAGTCCCTAATCAGAGAATGTACTGATCTGAAACTGACTTCATTTAGGATTTGGTTCTATGCTAAGCAGACATTATAGGATAATTGGAGGAAGTCTAATCAGAGCACAAACAAATAGCCATTGGTCAGCTTGAATTGCCTTCCCATCTCTATTCTCTGCCCTGTGAAACCCTGGTTCAGTGACACATACGTTGCTTTCAAGCAGTTGGCGAAAAAGTAAACCTAAAGTAAAGTAAATGCTTGAAACTCCTGGGATCCGTTTCTAGATGTACTCTAGATATACTCAGAGATTACAATTTTTCAATTCAGTTTAATTTGCTAAGCTTTAGAAACAGGAGATAGAGAACTTCCGGATCGTGTAGACTCTTCAAATCTGCTTAGATTTGAATCACTGAGATTCAATATATAATTAGGTGTGATTTTTTTTAAATTTTGATTTTTATTACTTCCAATGGGATTTAAGCACACTTGACACCAGGCAGAAGGAAGGGCATCTGCTTCAGGAAAGAAGATATAATAGGCATTTACCTTGGTTTCCATTCAGTTTGAACCCAATCTGCTAAAATCAAACCAAGCTGCTAATTTACCCACACAAGAAACAGAATTAGCCACAAAATTAAGAAGTCGAAATTTATGTCCATTATGATGCAATCCTGCAGGAGAAATTGCTAGAGGTATTTAAATGCTATCGCTTCCTGTACTGATTCTGAAATTGATCTGGACATGTCTATTTATTAAATACAAACAGAAAGGTTGACAAGGCAAATTAACTTCATACAGATTAACTCATCTTCTTTTTTTCTCACTTAGCCACAGTGAGATAAAACTGTCTGTGGATCTCTGTCTATCCCTTCCTGCCAGAAGCAAACTAGAATTTATTGGACATATGTTTGCGTTCCACTTAATAAAATAATGTGCCAATATTTTTCAGATCAACTTTGTTAGTAATTCATAAAGTGACTATTTATGCTCATCATAATATGTTTGCAGGCCTAATGTATTCCATAAATCTGAATACAAAATATTTAGTTATTAACCAAAATATAAGGTAAATCAAATACTAAATTGCATTCAGAAAAAGACATGTATATGTTTGTGTGTGTGTGTGTGAGTGTTATAATCATTTTCAAAGAGGGTTGTTTGGGGTCATCTGCAACTTATTTAAAGAAAAAAGGATGAATAAATATTGAATTACAAGGACGATTATTCCCATCATAATTCACCTATTTGTAATGACTTCTCGTTATCGCAGGGCTGCTTCATAGCCATAGATGTGAAGGAGGCCTCGTTTCCTCAGCAATTTTACCCCTATCAGATTATCTCATCTGATTCTATTATTTCTTTCCCATAAATCTGCTAACAGTGATTTGTTATTTGTGGCCCTGTTAACGGATCTGAAGCCCTGTTAAAAGGATTTATCTAGCTTTATGTCTAAGAGCAGTTGATGTCTTCAGCTTTTGTCACTCCCAGTGTTGGGAAATCAATTTGGTGGCTTTTCATACTTAAATTCAGTGGACACCACTCAGTTCTGCACCATAAAATAAGGCACTGGATAAACAAAAGGTGCAGTAACTGTACTTAATGTGTTGGCCTTGATAGATGAGTTTGTTTAAGTCATAGCAAATGACACTCAAAGTCAATATAACTCACAAGACTTATACTGGCCCCTTTTGCAAATCTCCCTTCTGCTTGTTTACTCAGCCAAGGAAGACATGAAAATACACACTTGAGAGGGTGTGTTTTTTTTCCTTTCTTTAATTTCTCACTGATTGTGGTGTGAGAAGAGGGTGCTTCTCTGTACAAAATCCACCGACCATGCTTACTTTACAAAATTATGTGTGCTGCACTCTGCATGTGAGCACGCACAGAAAGAGTGCATTTGGAGACTATTCTGAACTGAAGCTCTCAAAAAACCTGTGTTCTCCCAAAAGCCAAGGGCTTGAAAAGCACAGAGCACATTAAAGACAGTTGATTGAATCATCTCAAGTAAATGAAAGCAAAACCCCAAACTGGGGGTGAGCAGGCTGAAGGAATTGAACTGTCGGTGCTTTGGTGGCCTGGACACTTCTAAGGGACATATGAACATGTGCAATTGCTACAGAAGAAATCCAGCCTTACCTGAAAATTGTTCAGATGTTCATTGTAAGCAGTTAAACACTACAGGACGATCCTGCCAATAGTGAAAGGAACAGAGTAGGGGGGGGGGAGGAGAGAGAGATAAGACTTTTGATTTTAAACCCTTATCCGTTTGTGCTATATAACAACCAATATTTGACAGCTCCATCATCTGTAATAGGTTAATAAGACTAATATGCAACTCCAGTAATTTGTCTTAATACTTTGGAGGTTTGAACTCAGTCGTGTTTATAGCCCTCCGTTGCACTGCTATATCTCAGCACAGCTTGTGCTATCCAGATGTGGTTTTTTGCATCCCCTGTTATATCCTTCAGAGCTAACTGGGCTGAGAAAACAGAGAACAAGTTCTCATTCTGTACATGTAGCATACTTAAAATGCCAAAGCATCTAATTCAAAGGGACCCCCTTCAAGCGTCCATCCCCCAAAATGACTGCTGTTCATTTGAAAGTAATGCCACAACTATAATTTCTCCTCGCCGTCTAAAAACCTCCGAAACAATCTATTGTGCTAGTTTCAGAAGAGCAAGGAGAATGTGTGAGACAAGGCATGAGTGACTCTTCAGACTGACAATTCCTGTTGACACCCCCCTCCCCCCCTCCCCCCCCATCGTAAATCAAACTGGGTGCATCATATTGACCTTTTCATTAAATTCCATGTTTTGAACTTGCTCAGGAAAGCACCTTTTTCTTTAGGTGCTTCCGGTAAAAGTGTTCTGATAACCCATGCCTGTGAGCCTGGAGATGCTTCCCCAAATCAATTTGTGATTGAAAGACTTCTTTCAAACTGTTCCTTGTTACCAGTTAACAAGTTAACAAGTTAACCAGTTATCGGATGAATTCTGGCTGTCAAGATCAGGGCACACATACAAAGCCTCCCCCCCCCCCGCCTTTCCTTTGCCAACTTCAGATTTTGAGACTCTTGGCAAGCTCTTTCCTAGGAGAGGCAAAGTCTCCACAAGCAAATCCTTAGAATTAGGCAAAGGCTGTTTCAGAAGGGAATTCAAAAGGGGGGGGGGGGTAGTTGAAGCCCAATGTACTGGGGAGCAATGTTCAGAAGGCTGGTTTAATATATGACTAAGTGTCAAGAGTCAGATTTCTGAGAATTGCTTTTCAGATAAGAATAGTAGAATAGAATAGAATTCTTTATTGGCCAAGTGTGATTGGACACACACACACAAAGATAAACAACTTTATAGCACTACACTTAATCTTGCGTACTCATTTATAACTAAATTATTAATAACTTTAATGCCTGTCTTGAAGTCAGTTGAAAATCAAAGCTGAATTAAAGATTTTCGTCTTATCTTAGAGAGAGGGAGAGGGAGAATCACAAAATACACACAACTCCACAAAGTATCCAGAGACTTAACAAGAACAAAATAACCTTTTGAGTCTTACTTTCTAGAAATATACTTGCAGGCCGTGTCCTGTAAGTGGAGAAATCATATTGATAGGAAACGTTGGTGAAACACAACATCCTGTTATTAGGTCCAACCAACCCCAGAACAGACGATCCGGCAAAGCCGTGAAAACGTCTCGGACGCGAAAGAGTTAATGTCAGGCTGTCGTGCCGACGCTTAAAAGCTCTTAACTTTTTTTTTTTTTTCTTAAACGAGTTTCTAGTATGGATTTTTTTTTTCCTGTCTAGAAAATTGGAAGCGGTTCAGTATGAAACTGATCTGTGGCGAAAGGTGGCGCTGTCGAGGTTTAAACGGAACGCGAAGAAACTGGATTTTCTTTTAACTCGGTTCTTATTTTTGCTATTAATTTAAAAGAAAAGAAAAAAAAAAGCCCCCGCCGCCGCCGCGAAGCGAGAAAGAGCGCACGCGACTGTTTTAAAAAGAATTTAATTGAACAGATCGTCCGTCCGTCCGTCCGTCCGTCCTTCTGCAAACAAGACCCCGGTTGCATTCAAACAAAAGTTTGCAGAAATTCTTAAGCCTTGCCTTCCTCCTCGGTTTTAATTCTCCCCCTTTCCTTTCTCCCCCCCCCACCCCCCCGCTTTCCCCGCCCCAAGAAAAAGCCACCTCAAACTTATGCTTAAAATCTAGGAATCCTCTTTAAAGGAACCAGAGGGAGGAAAAAAAATAACCGATTGCGCTAGGAAGAAGAGTATGTCCCTAACTAGCAATTAGCTACTTGTCTTAAACTTTCTGACCTCTCACGGAGCTATCGATCGGAGGCGGGCGAGGAACTCAGGGCTAAAAAAAAAACCCTAACTTTGACCCGGAGGCACCGTGTCCTGGACTCGGAAAACTCCGAGGGTGCCTCTCCGAGGCGAGCGAAGGCCGAAAGCGCGGCTGAAGCGTGCAAAAAAAAAAATCCGGTACGGGATCTTGTCTGCGCTCGGAAAAAAAGACTCCGAATTCACTCCCTTTAAACCCAAAAGGCTAAGGGGCGTTTGAAGCACTCTCTCCCCGTTCCTTGTCTAGAAAGAGAAAGCTGAACAATATGCAGATCTATTTGGGGAGAGGGGGGTTATCTAGAGAGCCGGTTGAGACTCCAGTCTTCTGGATCACCGTACCAAGAAAGACGCTCAAGATGGGATCTATTTCCAGGACGTCAGTACCTGGAAGTCTTGGGGGATCTGCTTGTAACTCCCTGGCCCATGCTGTCTGTCTTTCTCACACACAGAGACTAGCACACTTAGTAGGAAGGAGAGCCTGGAGTTAAATTAAGGCCACTCTCGAATATATGTACTCCACATTTGCTAGAGTACACAAATTCACGCCAGCCTCCAAAAACACAAAACCTCGAAACGCACGTAGGGAAGTGAGAGACGGTGCATAAGAGCACCCTTACCTATTATATCTCGCATTTTCTTTTGCAGGGTTGTGAGTCTTATAGCAGAGCATTTTGCCGGTTTAATAGTTTTCGGGGTCTCTTTCTCTCTCTCTCTCTCTCTCTCTCTCTCCTCTTTTCTTCCCCCCTTTTCTCCCCCATCTTTTTTTTTTCCCTTCCCCTCCTAATGAGTCCGAGGCGGCGCTTTCGGTTAAGAAAGAGTTAAAAAGTTTGGGTCCCAGCTGACAGTCAGCTGATTGGCTCCTGATTGACAGCTTTGAAAAGTTTCCTTGTTTCTATACTATTATGCTAATGAGGAGCCGGGTTCGCGGCCGCGGATTGGAGTCGAGTCCCGATAGGAGTGTGACGTCAGGCACGCTATAAAACTCAGCATTGCTTTTAAACTGTCCTCCCGGTTCATCTCTTTAAAATATTTTTTCATCTTGCCGTTGAAGCTGGGGAGTCGAGGGGTTATTATTATTATTAATTTTTTTTCCCTACCTTCTCTTTCTTTCTCCCCTTTCCAGAACTCGGGGAGGGAGATCCTCGCGCCCGAAACCCTCTCGCTTCCCAAACCTCCCGTCCTTTTTAAAGAATACGATTTTAGCGACCTACCTGCTCTTATTTTTATTTTTATTTCATTTTTAAAAGCATCAGCCGCGTTCTTTTTTTGTTCTTTCTTTTTCTTTTTTTTTTTCCTTTCCTTGGTGCTGAAACTCTCTCTCTCTCTCTCTCTTCGTTTGGACTCCGGCCACGGAAAAGGGGCAAGGAAAAGAAGAGGGGAAGAAACACCATGAAGTGTTAAAAAAAAAAAAAGACAGACAGACAGCAAGAAAGAAAGAAAGCCAAACAATCCTTTTTCAAACCAACGAGAAACTGCTAAGTAACCTTTCCCTATAAAACTGCCGTTGCGAAGCTGCAGAGAGAGAGAGAGAGAGAGAGAGAGAGAGGGAAGGAAGAGAGCGAGCCACGAGCGCGCAGAGGAGAAAAGGGGAGGGAAGAAAGAGAGAGAGTGAGAGAGAGAGAGAGAGGAGGGGAGGGGAGGGGAAGAGAGAAAGAAAAACGAAAGAAACCGAGGCGGCCGGATGCAAAAGGCGAGCAAATAGCACGAGCGAGGCAGCGAGGCACGGCCGCTCGCGGGTTGCCGGCTGCACCCGAGCGGCTCTTCTGTCAAGGGGAGCCTCCCAGCCCGGGTGCGAGGCGCTGCTTGCTGCTGCTGGTGGTGGTGGTGGCTGATCCCGGCTCGCCCCGGCAGAGCGAGCGAGTAAGCAGCGGCGGCGGCGGAGGAGGAGAAGGAGGAGGCGGAGGCGGCGAGGGAGCAGAGCGCAGCTCCGGACAGCAGCTTCCCGAGGTTTCTGCGAGGCGACCAGCAAACTGGCTCATCCGCTGGCAAGTCAGAGCAGCCCCCTGGCTCCGGGAGCGCACCCTTTCTGGAGGACGGGCGGCGGCGGCGGCGGCGGCGGCGAAGGAGGAGGAGGTGGCGGCGGCGGCGGCGGCGGCGGCGGCGGTGGCAAAAGGATGGCATCGGACCTGGCCCTGCACAGCGCCGACCTGCCCACTAGTCCCTTGGCCATGGAATATGTTAATGACTTCGATCTGATGAAGTTTGAAGTGAAAAAGGAGCCGGTGGAGACGGACCGCATTATCAGCCAGTGCGGCCGCTTGATCGCTGGGGGATCGCTCTCGTCTACCCCGATGAGCACGCCGTGCAGCTCGGTGCCTCCTTCGCCCAGCTTCTCGGCTCCCAGCCCGGGCTCCGGCGGCAGCGACCAAAAGACCCACTTGGAAGACTATTACTGGATGACCGGCTACCCGCAGCAGCTCAACCCGGAGGCTTTGGGGTTCAGCCCGGAAGACGCCGTGGAAGCGCTGATCAACAACAGCCACCACCAGCTCCAGAACGCGGCGGCCGCGGCCGGCTTCGAAGGCTATGCTAGAGGGCAGCAGCTGGCCGTGGGCGGCGGCGGCGGAGGAGGAGGAGGCGGCGGCGGAGGCGGCGGGTCGGGGGGAGCCATGCCGCCGGACGAGATCGGCTCGGCGGCCGCCGTGGTGTCGGCGGTGATCGCGGCCGCGGCGGCGCAGCAGCAGCAGCAGCAGCAGCAGAACGGCGGTGGCGCGCCCCACTACCACCACCACCATCACCATCACCCGGCCGGCCACCACCACCACCATCATCCGCAGCCGCAGCAGCCGGGCAGCGTGCAGTCTTCGGCCAGCAGCAGCAGCAGCAGCAGCAGCAGCAGCAGCGGGGGAGGAGGAGGAGGAGGCGTCGGGGGCCTCCACCACCAGCACCACGGGGGCGGCGGCGGCTTGCATTTCGACGACCGCTTCTCCGACGAGCAGCTGGTGACCATGTCGGTGAGAGAACTCAACCGGCAGCTGCGGGGCGTCAGCAAGGAAGAGGTGATCCGGCTGAAACAGAAACGACGGACCCTGAAAAACCGAGGCTACGCGCAATCCTGCCGCTTCAAGAGGGTCCAGCAACGGCACGTCTTGGAATCCGAGAAGAACCAGTTGCTCCAACAAGTGGAACATCTGAAGCAGGAAATCTCCAGGCTGGTCCGGGAGAGGGACGCCTACAAGGAAAAATACGAGAAATTGGTCAGCAGCGGGTTCCGGGAAAACGGATCCAGCAGCGACAATCCCTCTTCTCCAGAATTTTTCATGTGAGTTGTGGTCTTCTCTCCCACCCCACCTACCCACCAACCTATACCCATTCCGCGATTCAGCCCCCCCCGTCCTCGAACCCACGAACCCCCCTTTCGCCCCGACAGACTCTTGCCACTCTTCAGAGCACACGCAGGCACGCGCGCATACACACACACACGCGCACACATACAGACACACGGGCGAGCAAGCACGTGCGCAAAAGTTCCTTAAGGCTGGACGGGGGGGGGGGGAGAAAGGTCAGCCAGTTGGTCCCCGTGTTAATTATTGTTAACTTGGGCCATCCCAAGAATATCTGCTATGTAGGTGCCACCAATATCGTCTCATTCTGTTGAAAAAAATAAAGGCAACTTTTGGTGGTACTTTTTAAGGTGGGCTGACCTCAACTGGTCAACCTTACAAGGTCCTGACCTTTCTCTCCCTTCCCAGCCCTTAGCTTCTTTGTGCGTGTGAGTGAGTGTGCCTGCAATCCAACTTCCATCAACTCATCTGAAGTTTGCTCAGACTTGTTTTTTTTTAAAAAAATCTGCTCTATCCAAAATACAAAACACCAAATTTTGCCACCCTGAATTCTTCCTGTGGGGGGTATGAACTTTAGATCTAGATAGATGCATAATGCATATGGATATGTCTGTATTCGTGTACCTGTGAATGCCGACATATTTCGAGGACATTTTACTGAAATATTTAAAGAAAAGTTTTAGACTTCACAGATTGCCGAATTTTCATCTGTTGTTGAACTAAACTTAGAGAATATCAACCTGCCCAAATGGAGCCTTGATCAACTTCTCATGTGTTCATGATGTGATCTTTGGCCTTAAGCTGCCAAAACAGTGAACCCAGTCTGCTTTTAGTAACCATCCTCATCTCATGCATTATTACGCTTACTAGTTTGTCTTGCATCAATTAACTGTATAAATATTTCAAAAGACTATGGGGGAGAAAAAAAAAGACATTATATTGATAAATGCCCTGCATGCTGGACATGTACGGATTTTTTTTTTCCTTTTGCTTGGATATGGACTTTGGAGATATATATAATGGCATGTCATTCATTCTTTAAGTTGTATTTCTTCACCACTTTTTTGAACTGAAAGCAAAAAAGTGCAACTTTTTTTGAGTCTTCCTTACCCATTCAAGTTTGCATCTGTTCTGGAAACTGCTTTGAGTGGCCCCCCCTCTCAAACTTCAGACTTCTTTTTAATGAATTGGAAAAAAAAAAAACCACCTCTTCTCGCTCTCATATGTAAAACAAAAACAGCAGAGTGGATTGTGATTACAGTATTACAGGAAAAAACAAGAACTTTGGAAAGAAGTTTTAAAACTTATGCTTAAAAAAATTGCTGCAATTTGTTGGATTTTTACATGATATTGTTGCTTAAAGCAGTCTAAAAATTTATTTTGGAATGATCTACCCTCTTTTCCCCCCACCCTTTTTTTTGTTTTGTTCCTTTTTGCATTTGGTCATTGTCAAACGTGCAATGCTATGGGATCCTGGTATATATAATTTAATTCAAGCTTTTATTGTCTGTTAGTTCAGTTCAAATGTACGCAACAGATAAAGGAATGTTATAGATAATTTGAAAAAAGTTAGGTCTGTTTAGAAGTAGGTCTCTCTTTTTTTAAATGGTGCACTAAATTGTTCACTGTTGTGATGTTAAAAGGAGTAGAATATAAAGTGGGACTTTTTTTAAAAAAAGTAGCTTATGCAGCATGTGATTGCAACTTAACTATAAGTTGGGTATGTGTAGATCTTGCTATGCCACCAACTGTATTTGGAAACCAAAGTATTAAAAGGGGAGTATCCCTGTTTATATTAATAGGGTTATTTTGTGTTCAAAATGTAACATTGGGGTTTTTTTGGGGGGGGGGATTTAAATATTAGGGACTGAATTGCACTAAGATATAACCTGAAGCAAAATATAAACCATTGCAAACTTGTCTAGGATGCTAATACCATTTACAAAGATGGCATTACTGCTCAGTTTTTTAAATAATGCAGATTTTTTTACAGTTGTATTGTGGTGCAGAACTGGATTTTCTGTAACTTCACAAATTCACAAAGTTTTAAAGGCATTAATCGGCAAATTTTATTGTCAGGGATTGATACTCCTGTCTTTTAAAATAATGGAAAGTAAATACCACAATAAATATAAAAAAATCTTGTCAGTTATTTTTCCCCTTGACATATTTTGCTGTGCAAAATTGTTTTATATCTTAAGTTACCAACTAATCATGTGTGATGTTCCTTATGTGTTTTCCTTTCATTTTTCAACTCTGTGGTTATATCAAAAAGGAGGAATATTCTACTATAATAAACTGCATTTTTGATTCTGTACTGAGTTTCATTAGTTTATAGCTTTGAAGTATCTATTTAATCATAGTATCTGGTGGGGGACAGATGTTTAGATAAGTTAAGCTGAGCAGATAATTTAAATATGTGTGTGTGAGCTGAGAATTGACAAGGTAAAATATAACTGCTCTCTCTCTCTCAAAAAAAATCATTTTCTCCTAGGCAGATGAAAAGGAAAAGCTCTTTAACTTGTTAGTGTTAACTCTTCCAAGCTTTGCAATTATTTTAAAGGGGTCCTATGAGTTTCTTGCTAATTATTATTTCAATAATAATAATAACAACAATTAAAAATAGCCCATCCAAGCAAAACAAGCCCTCTCACTTCCCCAAATAGTTCAGCTGCTTTTTGGAAGAAATAAAAGAATTTTGCAGCCAAGGATATTATGTCAAATATGGTGGGCATATTGTAAGAGTTACTACTATAATGGATTTGTTATAGATTGAAGCTACAGGGACAGATAATTACAGCTGTAACTAGTATTCAAAGAATCATGAAACAAATTTGGTGACTCTCAAATTTGTGAAGAGAGAATCACAATTTCCCTTGCATAATCACACACACACACACACACACACACGCACACGCACACACACAGAACAAGCCCCCTTTGAAACAGGTTGCTATTCTCCCCCCTTCCCTGAAATCCCTAATTTGCAGCAAGGTAAGGCCTGTGAGGGCTGGCTGTTTAAAAGTCAAACATTTCATCTGGCATATGCTGATCTTTCTTGATTTTAGCTAATTGTTTTAGCTTATATTTCAGTTCTGTGTTGTTGGGTTTTTTTTTTTACCAAAAAATACTTTTACAAAAGTATTCTCATTTATGTATGGGACATTCTGCTAGCCAGATTTTATCCCATCTATTTTTCTCTCAGAGGGAGATTTTTTTAAAAAAGCAGTGCATGTATATAATATTTTTTTTAAAAAAAAACCACAAAATCTTATTTTCAAGGAGAAGTTGAACCGATTGGGACTACCTGTCTCTTTCCTTTGCTTTTGTAATTTTGTTTTAATCTGTGAAATGATTAAAGCAGCGACATTCTTATAACTTGACTAGAATACCATTTTAAACAGGGAGAGAAGTAAATCCACTTTCTAGATCCCCAAAGAAAGTGGGGGGGAGGGGGAGAAAGAGGAGAGAGAGAGAGAGAGAGAGAGAGAGAGAGAGAGAGAGAGAGAGAGAGAGAGAGAGAGAGAGAGAGAG
>JANHFM010004090.1:32856-44336 GCA_032468115.1 Grayia smithii
GGCGTATATTTAGGCCCACCCTAAAAATCAGGCTGGGCCTTATTTTCGGGACATGTCCTATTTTTGGGGAAACACGGTATAACCAAAATAATAAGGGTCTTTTCTATTTTGCCTTCCAGTATTTCCTGTTCATAAACTGGTGATCTTTAAGATTTAATTGTAATTCCATTGTAAAGATTGTTGAAAGCAACATGGTAGAATATTTTCTCTAACAAACTAGAAGTGGATGAAGCTACTTCCTCAATGTGACTTACATGGTTGTTAGAATACTTTCAGATGTACTCAGTGCACACAAGGCCTTGCTGCTTGCTAATATACAGTTAATGACATTTCTCAAGTTCAAGCAGTAGCCAGTCAGCATCCAGCCCATTAATGTCATGGAGGCCCTACACTTCTTACGCCATCTGAGAACGTGGCCTGCTACCTTCCATTAAAAGCACTTAACAAAATGCATTTGAAATGGCTATTGGCTTCAGATTGATCTTTGAAACAGCCTTAGCTGAGCCATTCTGTGCCGAAAACATGTTTTGTAGTTTTCCAACAAGCCCTTAAGCATTTTGCTGCTTGTAGGAAAAATGAGAAGCTGGCAGGATTGCAGGACAACTGTACATTCATCACATTATTGTTGGGGAAGGGAGGAGATCTGCTAATAATGTAAAGTGGATTAAAATGTTCTCAAAGCAGATATACCCATAACCAGAGGATAAGGGTATTAAGCATTCTGAATCTTGCTAGAGTGAACAGAATGTTTGATGTAAATGAATGTAGTCCAGTTTTAATTACTGTTCTTGTACTCTTTTCGCCTCATATTAAATGCAAATGAACTTGCTATATAATTCAGAAATAATATTGGAAATTTGGGACATTGGTTTCTCCCTCTTTATAAAAAACATACATCTAATTACATTCTCACATATTTTTGCACTAGATCATAAATATCATAATCATAAATGACATATATCAAAATCAAATTGAGGACAAATCCTCCCAAACCCCATTTCCAAACATGACATGGCTACAGGAGGGAGGAGAGAATCCCAAGAAACAGGATGAGGTAGACTTCCCCCTAAGGGGCAAGGCTGACTCCCTCCTCACATTTTCAGAGGAAGATTTTAAAAGCTGCCTTCACAATTTTTGTGTACCCAGAAGCTCAGAGCTAATCTCCCATCAGCAGAATGTATGATGGGAAGAGGACTCTCTGTGAGTAAGGGGTCTTTGAACAGATTTACTGGGATATATCACTTTTTATGTATTAGAGCTAAATTTGTGGAGGAAACAGTTTTTAGTTCATTAAATCTACATAATACCTTAAGGTGCTTCTAGGTTCCTGGAAGTTTTAGAAAGCATCCTGTCAGCAATATTTTGCTTTACCATAATTTCTCCTTTCAGAAGGTATTAGAAATGGCTAGGCACATAGCAACAAATGTAATTATAAGTGTGGTACAAATTGGCAGAGCTTTCAAATTCACTACCTGGCTTTATTTTATCACCCTCTTAATAAGGGACATTGAATAAAAGTGTGTATGTGTGTGTGTTTATGCATATATTAATGTACAGTAGTGGTGAATATCTGTAACTTGGGCGTAGGATGAGGGTGAAGGCTTGTTCTCTGAGCTTCTGGGCTGGTTTCCGAACATTTGATTACCAGGCTAGGTAACATCTTCAGTGGAGTTTAGGGGATAAACTAAACTCTACTGAAGATGTTACCTAGCCTGGTAATCAAACATTCGGAAACCAACTCAGAAGCTCAGAGAATAAACCTTCACCCTCATATATTAATGTTGCAAAACCAATTTATAAATGAGCATTTACCTCAAAACTGTAAATTGTATCAAGATGAATCACTAGGATTGTGGTGGAGAAACAAGGCTCAAGAAATAATCAGCTGGATGATTTATATTGTTTTAAGAACAAATGTTTGGGGGGAGGGGACGAGAATTGTCTTATAGAAAAAGGAATAATTTACGAACGAAAGAAAGTCTAGCATTGCAACAGTAAATCCTGTGCAGAAACTTGCAAGATCTATACAGAGGAGTTCACATACTTCATGCTTCCTCTTGGCATTGGTTATAAACAAAGGCAAAATGATCATCTTGATAATGTACTTTTGAGAGCTTCTGAAGCCTTGAAAGCTGCAGCTCCTGGATTATATAATATGTTTATATCTAAGTAACCCTTTTCTAGTTCTTTGGATTTGCCTTAAGCTGGTACAAAATTAAAGTGTTACATTTTTTTGTTTCCGCTTATTTTGAGATCATACTTCCAGTCCTTTAAAACTATTTCTGCAATATCCATGAGAATAGTGTAGTGGGCTCTGTAGCTCTTACCATGCCTCTAACATGTTTAATAAAGAAAATGTGTGGGAGAATGGAAAAACAATGACTGCACAGTATGAGAAGCAGAAGAATGCTTACAGAGGGAGTGAGTTATTTTTGTATTCCTAGTTTGGAAAATGATTTTTGTAACAGAGGGATTTGGCATGATAGAATTAAAAAAAATAGAGTTGGAATAACAACTTTTGGAGTTAATCCAAAATTAATTCCCATGCAGTTTGTCTGTACTGATAGTGCTAACCTCTGTAAATCAGTACATGTTTAGGGCAGTCTTGTATCTAAGTGATGGAAAATGAGCCAAAGGATACTATGCACCCCTCTTCTTCCATGATATTCTTTTTCCTGGCCTAATTGGGGGAAAAATACCCTGAGCCAAAATCGGCTCATTTCCAATTTAACTAGGCTTTGGTCCCAAAGAATCCTGGTTATGCAAGGAACAAGAAACAGCCTTTAGCAGTATGAATCTGATTAAGTCTGATTGTGTGAACCTATTTGCCTTGGCTCCTTTCTGAGTTTTGTCAGGAAATCTGGTCTGTACTTTTATGATAAGACTTCGAAGAAGGAAGATGTAATCAAGGTGATAGCTAGGAATATAGCAAACCAATTACCTTTTTTAATAGTAGTTGATCAGATTCAAATATGTTGGAGATAAGGGGAATGGATGATACAGGTTTTGCATACAAAGACTAATACACCATTGCGTAGATTATTTTTTTATTATTGTTTAATGTCTGATTAATTTCTGGAGAGATTGAATTTATTTTGAAAGAAAATGTCCATTCGAAATTCAGCCTTCACCAGACCAAATAACTCAGTATGTTAGTACTGAAATATACACTATTTAACATTCTGCAGAAAATATGCAATGCAATGTTACTGAACATGAATAAGCAAATCTTTGGTTTGAAAAAGCAGGCATGACAAATTGAAATGGTGACCTTTCTCAGGCTGTAAATACAAGGCTGAAGCAAGGTCAGTAAGAATCCCTAAGGCACCTTATGAACATATTATTATTTTGACTGCTCTTCTGAAGACCTCCAAATAATGCTAGATATATAAAACAGTAAATGCACATTTAGTGATATGAAGATTAAGCACAAAAGATCAAATCAAAACAGATTACAAACAACAAAGGAGCTGGTTTGATACATTCCAGGTAGTCCTTAATTTACCACCATTGGTTTAGCAACTGTTCAAAGTTATGGACGCTGAAAAAAGTGACTTACAACCAGTCCTCACACTTATGACTAATGCAGCATCCCAAAAGTCATATTGCGTTTCGGGCATTTGGCAACCGACATGTATTTACAATGGTTGCAGTGGTCCGAAGTCATGCGATGATAATTTGTGACCTTCCTAGTTAGCTTCCAATAAGCAAAGTCAATAGGGAAGTTGGCAGGGAAGGTTACAAATTGTGGTACCTTGCTTAACAACCGTGGCAAAAAAAAAAAAGTAGCAAAATTGGATGCAGTCACTATTTACTTAACAAGCATACCACTTAACGAAGAATTTCCTTGTCCCAATTGTGGTTGTAAATTGAGGACTACCTGCAGAATATGATGGAAAATCTAACAGTTAGGAGAACATACGGAATAAGTTGACTCTTTTTCCTGCCTGTTCTTTTCAAAACTGAAATACCTTTTATCAACCTGGAGCCTCCCCGGGTAGAATAGGACGATATCTCAAATGTCTGTCAATTGTTTCCCAACATAACAACAGTAAGGAAAGATATTCTAGAATTTGTTGGCATGCGTGCATATTGCAAAAACTGGAGACAGGAGCCAAGTGCCACCCACACACAGACTGTTTTGCATTATATTGCCTGGATTACATTTCATTTGTAGTCCAGATGAATAAAAAACAAGATGAAGGACAAAGGATTGTAAATTGTGCCTTTTATAAGGGTTAAGGAAATACAGTGTGTACCTGTACCTTAGCATAGCAAAAGGTAAAGATGGCCTGGACCTACTAAAGAGAGATAAATTGCAACATAGTGTTTTTCTTCATTTACATTAAAAGATGACCTCTATTGTGCTATTTGGGCAAACAGGTTTTGGAACTAAAGTTTTAGAACTAAATAATTTAATCTTTAATTTTCCCTAAATGTCTTATTAAAATAAACCATTGGTATTAAGAAAGTTAATAGCCATGAAAGTTCATGGATTTCGATAGTTCTCTGGTTTGTCTAACTGGCATTGCCTTTATATATATACATACATACATACATACATACATATATATATAATAAATTCTAGTAAATAGTTGTCTGTATGAACTCCCAAATTCTAGTAAATAGTTGTCTGTATGAACTCCCAAACAGGTAGATCAGTTTTTAAGCTTGGATGCACAATTCTTTGGATGTACTTCATTGCAAAAGCCAAATTCCTAATCATAATGGCTGAGAACCATGAGAGTTGTTGTCCTGAGAGATGTAATCATAGGGTATTACATGAAAATAGCTGAAAGAAGTCTACAGGTCAGCCCACCAATGTACTAAGGGGTCCCAACTGACATCGCAATGATTGTTGAAAATATCTGTGCATACTTTTAATACCATAGAAATGGTATCGATCACTGTATATAATCCATATTAAGAACACACAGTGATAACTTTTAGATTGGAACAGATAACTATGATTGCTGCAATGTTGTATCTGTAACTCTAAAAGTGAGAGCAAGACATTCCAGGCCAGATTATTTACATTACGTGCAATGGTCATGCATGCAGGAATGGGTCTTTGCACAAAGTTGGGTTTTGGCCACAAGTTCATCATTCTAAGAATCATTTTAGAGTAGCTAGCTTAGAGCAGAATGTGAATCATGTCAAGGAAGGCTATTGTGCCAGCAGTTTGCATTCATAGGTTAAAAGACCCTTTGCTAAGAGACTCAGCAAACTCAGTAGAGTGGAAATAAATGTAAGCTTGGTTAAGCAAGACGTAACCCTGTTCAGCAGCTCTCATGTAGGGGTGTGTTTGTGGGTAAGGAGATGGGATGAACAAACCCTTCCCTATTCTCACTACTTTCTATATGTGAAGGGCAGCTGTACAGTAAGATTCCTCCCTGGGTTACAGAATCTTTGAACAATTGATTTCAATGTGGAGAAAAATGAAGAGCATGAAAGAATAGAACTAGCTAGCTCCCATTTCTCTTTTTTCTCACATGTAGAGCTCAGGAAAAAGTTATGAGCGAATGCCTCTTAATGTCCTTTCATGTTATCTATATTTATGTAAATATTCCCATCTGCAATTAATTTTATCTTTCATAACAAAATGGGGGTAAGTAGCTCGCTCAAGACTAATGTTCTTTAAAATATTCACTGAAATGTCTTTATTTTATATCTATAGCTTGTAAATTTCAAATCTGAGAGCTCCTTAATAAACTCTAACTATTTTTTTTAAATTTAAATCATTTTCAATATGCTTTAAGAATGAATTTGCAGCTGCAGGACACATTCATAATTATAAAAATGTAGTCTTGCTGAACCTCAACTCATCCATTCCCTCTGTGCCAGCAACCCCTTCCTCCTGTCATTGTTGAGCAGCAAAAATGAAAGAGGAAAGTGCCTCCTTAAGAGTTATGTATAAAAATTCTCTTTTAATAATTCCATCTATTGTTAAGCAGCAAATATTTCCTGTCTTACCCAAATAAATCCAGCTTGGACTAGATTTCACTTCAAGAGAGAAAAATGATGCCTTGTCTAATTAAGGAACTCAATTGATTGCATATCCATTGGAATTTAAAGCAGCATTCATTTGCAATGCATTTGTTTTTATTACACTGTGACAGTGAATTAATCAGTAAAACCAATCAAAACTGTTTTATTGCTAAAAAGGTACCCTGCATAATTGACCAACTTTTTAATCTTATCTTTTGTGTGTGTGTGTGTGTGTATATATATATATATGTATGTGTAATATATATATATATTAGGAAGCAGGCACTATCTTGGAAGAAGTATTTATTTTTTTCACATTCTGAAGCTTTCTCCTCTAGGATATGCTATGATTTTTTTAACAATGTATGCTTTTTCTCTGTAAAGTTATTTTGTTCCATTCAGACTCCATTTCAGCTGATAGATTAGCTGGCTTTTTAAATTATGTCTTTGATTAATTGATAGCCTGAGTTCTTACATACAAGTAGAATACTATCTTTATTTTGCTTTGGGTGGATCTGGCTAGCTACTTCTGATTTCACCCAACACAAACAGATCTTGGAGTACAGTTTTAAGGCTTAAATTCAGTTAGTGCTGCATAAATGGGGGATTTTTCTGCCATGCTTATTCTTTAGCTGTGTAATACTGACTAGGGAATTCCACATAAATATCTGGCACTGCTCCCAGCATTTTCATACTTAACATGTTTCAAATCATGACTAAACTCGGAGGAATATTGGGATATTAACTGCAACTCCACATTATCTACCCAACTTGGAATTCCAAGTGCACGTATAACACATACTGGTAATCAGCAAAAATATTTCAGAAATTCATTAATGCCAATTAATTTCATTTGAGAACAGTACCGAGAGGTAGGAAGAGTTAAAAAAGAGAGATCAACTGTTTTAACGATGGCTGGATCTAGTTCCAACCATGGGAGCATTCCCTGAATCAACTTCTGTTTAGATTTTCCTTGCTGGTATAATGGGACATTTTGGTATAGAACCCAGTTTCATTCCCCTAATATTGTGGACCATAAGCCGCTTCAGAAAACTGCAGGAAAAGCGTTGAATTGGGAAATACCAGCAGTTCTTCCATTTTATTACAGGGATTCTTCTCCTCGATCAGAAGTCACCAATGATGGAGAACCTTCTATCCACAGAAGATAGATGTTCAGATCTAATTTCTAGCATGATAGCAGAACTTCGCCTTGCAAATATTCATTGCTATTGCAATGAAAAGTCATTACATGAAGCAGTCATTATGATGTGTGCCCCTGCCTTTCCCTTTGATTTATGGTCTCCTTTAATGGGTTTCATTCCGTTGTGCTTCAATGTCAGATCTGTTACCCAGCTACCTAGGACTGAAAGAGTGCAGTAGGGAAGGGAGGAGGAGCAGCTTAAAAACAAAATAGCAAATTAACTGGAAAATAAGAATACATCAACTGCTGTGACCACAGATACACCACATATTTCTTACCTGGTTCTGATCAAGCATCATATGCAATAGCCACCAGCTAGTTACACTTTAATGCACTTTAAAAACTGTACAATTGTTCATATTCCTAACACATGCTTGATGGCTATTACCCCCACCCCTTTTTAAAAACCATTCTGGGTAAAAACATGTCAAGCTTTGCAAAGGATTCTGTACCCCGTTTTGGTGTCTTTCAGTCATACCAAAAACTTGTGCTCATTGAAGTTCATCCTTTTCTTCTTCTAATGCAGCATTTTCCTCTTTCAGGTGTGGCCCATTTCCTGTTCACTTGGAGCCACCTTTGGCTACATGGCCGGTCTCCTTATTGCATCTTTGTGGATATATTGGAATAGGAAGCAGCTTACATACAAAAGCAGATAACTGGCGGAAGGAGGAAAGGCATTTTGATTGTGAGATCCCATGAAGATTGCACAGGGCTATGGTCAAAGCAAAAGGCTTTCCAAAACTTCAGAGCATTGTTGGGCTTTACTCTTCTTTTTTTTTACAGCATGGTCAACATGCACTGGCAATGTGATCATACGTTTGTTGTATGTCCTAAACTACATTACCCGAGAGATTGTACATTCCTTCCCATATGAATAAATTCTTCACAGTAGATGATGCTTACTTCTTCGCGTGTTTGTGATTTTCTCCCTCCCTCTCTGGGTTTCACCAAATGCCAGTTCCTAAAATCCGCTTCCCTGTCAATCAGTGGATTTCTTAATAAGGTGTTGCTGTCTTGAAGTGTATATTTGCACAGTGTCACAAGTTTCACAGTATGTGTGGCCATTGTCCCAGCAGTTCTCATGTGATCAGGCAGCAATTAATGCATCTTGAACCTATTCTCTTTTTCATTGTGTGTTTCTTTGGAGTTAGAATGGCTATAATGGCTTCATCAAAAACAGTCTTCAATCCTTTCTGCGTTAAAGCTGAGCATTCCACATAGCAATAGGCTCCTATCTGTCAAGAAAACAAATGCATTTAATAGCTTCATAGACAGTCGGCATCTTCCTCAAACTCTATTAGTGAACTCAGGAGGCTTTCACTTTTATTGAAACATCAATGTTTGTTTTTTTATTTGTCTTTGCCCTGAGAAAAACATTCCAGCCCTCTACCTTCCAGAAAAAGAAGTTTGTCTTTTGGTGACAGATATAGAATTCTTTTCATTACATTCAGGGTTTTGGGGAAAAAAATTAAATATACTGGTGTTTTCAGTTTGTTTTATTTCGGCAGTATATTTGTATCTGAGTCATTTTAGGAAGGTGTAAAGAACAAATAAAGTGTACCAATATTTAATGCACAAACAGGAATTACCATATTTCAGAAAATTTTCTATGGCTAAATAAATTATCACTCCTGATATAAATATTATACTTTGGAGACTCTTCAAATTCAGATGATTATTTTAATTTTCTCAAATGTATTCTCACTATGTTCCATTGCCTTATATTGAAGTAGGTTATCTTTCAATTATTGAAAAATACTAAATGAACTCTTACTTAATAGTATTTAATACTATATATTATTCACAAACAAACAGCTGTATTAACAGATAAGATTATGTACTGCTTAATTCCTACATAGCTGCCTTTAAATGTAGTATAAATATCTGCATCCTTGCTGCTCCTTCTCACTGAAAGAGAAAGAAATAAGAAAATACTTGCTCATTGTTTTCAGTGGCACTGGTGCATTTGAAAAACACAGAAATGCTAGAAGTTTATTCTCTGTGATTGTGGGCACAGCTAGAATTTTGGGAGCATATGCTGCCCATGCCAAACAATACTGGCAGCTGGCAATTCAGGAAGACTGGAAAGAAGTCACATATGGAGGAAAATGTGGAGCAATGCAGTATTAAATTTTAGGGATAATTTAATGTAAGAAAAGTTAAGGCAGAACCGATGTGTAGAGAAATCTCTATGTTTGTTAATTAGTCTAAATGCAGACTAATCCTCCACATCAGCTTCCTTATGGCCCTTGCTGTTCACAATTATCCATGTGATGCACAGCATAACATATCAGGAGGGCATTAGATTAGGGAATATTGTGGTTATAGTGTTTATCTGGAAATAACTGAACTAAAGGGCAACTGTTCCCCCTTTTCTTTGACTCTTTATCTTTTTTTTAACTGAAAATGCTATACTAATCTCTACTGATTTTATATTTTTATTTATTTGCTAAGAGTTATATCCCCTATGAGGATGAAGGTTTGTTCTCCGAGCTTGTAGGTTGGTTTCTGGATGTTTCATTATGTCTTCTATATCCTATATCCAAGGATTCAAAGGGATTTACACGGAGATATACTTTCTTGTTGCCATGAAACAGCAACTTTCAAAGTACAGGTAGTCCTTGAGTTATGACAGCATTCCTGGCAGCCACTGCAACCTCAGGATGTTTGGGTTATTAAGTGGGGTGGGGGATGGGACTGCGGCACATAGTGGGCCAAGTGAGGAGTGCTGGGTAGGGGGTGCGCAATGTAGTGGATAGGAGTTATGACATGTGGCTGTGCTACGGAGTACAAGTTCCATAGGATCTTGTACTCTTTAGTAGGCTCCTCAGGAGAAAAAGCAGCAGGAGTAACTTACTAGAGTGACATGCAACCTTCCCTGGCAGCTTCCACATTGACTTTGCTTATGGAAAGATGACAGGGAAGGTTGCAAATGGCAATCACGTGACATGGCACACTATGACACCGTAATTGTAGCTGGGCACCTGAGCATCTGGATTGCAGTCACATGACCACAGGAATGCTGCAATGATTGGAACTTCAAAGACTGGTCATAAGCCCATTTCTTCAGCACCGCTGTAACTCTGAACAGTTGCTGAATGAATAGATTTAAGTGAAGGATTATCTGTAGGTTGGGCTGATCCTTTTGCATGGATGCTGCAAGTCTTTTCATACAGAAAGAAAATAAAGGTAGGGGAAATATAATACACATACGGCAATACCAAGAAGATTTGAACTCTTAAATCTCCAGCTTACCTCTTTTGCTAATTTAACGCCCTGCTCCATACATACTGGTTTTTCTTTCATGTCATTTAGCCGTGCTAATGTTTTAGGATCATCACGAAGATCAATCTGTTAGGAAAGTTACAGAAGATATGTACACTTCCTTCTACATGATACAAACCAAACTTTACATCACAGACTTTATCAAAAAAAGAAAAAAGAAGTGGCTCCAATACAAGGTAGCAATGCTGATGTCTCACAGTACACTTTGGGGTTTAAATTAGGCATGATTAATATTGAACTTGTTGAGATTTAACCCCATTAACTCAGGCTAATTCAATCTATAACCTTTGCTTTAACTGGAATCTCAAGCCTATTTCTGTAAGGTACATTGTGGTTCAAATGAACACTGTGAAAATTAAAAGGCCCTAAGACATTTCCAGAGAATGCCTTCAAAAGGCATTCTCCCACAATTTTAGCTCACCATACAAGAAGCCAAGAGCACAGAAGAATCAATAATTTGAATACGAGAGGCAGGGATTCTTTTATTTTCCTACTTATTTTCTTTCTTCTGTTTATTCTGAGACCAGAAATCAATTAAGGAAAAAGTTTGGAGGAAATGTGCAGAAGAAAATGGGTAGCTGGAAGAAAGACTAAATGATCCTCAGGCCATTTGTAGTTACATATTTGTTCATTGATTTATTTCACTTAGGCACCACCAACTACAGAAAACAACAGATGTACAAATGATATTTTTTTAAAAAAACTAAACAAGATGGCCAGCCAAAGGCACAAAACATATATCATGCATCCAGCAAAGGGCTTCATCCATCTCAGCCAGAACCTGAGAAAAAAACCAGGTTTTCAAGGCCTCGAGAACATCATCTGAGGAGGAACTTTGGGGTGAGGTATCATCAGTACGCTGATGACACCCAGTTGTACATCTCCACCCCGGACCATCCCAGGGATGCCCTTTCTGTGATGTCCCGATACCTGGAGGCGGTGCGGGCCTGGATGAGTAGAAACAGGCTTAAACTCAACCCCTCCAAGACTGAGTGGCTGTGGCTGC
>JANHFM010004092.1:15891-26055 GCA_032468115.1 Grayia smithii
ATGGTCTTAGGTGACCCCTGTGAAAGGGTTGTTCGACCCCCAAAGGGGTCCTGACCCACAGGTTGAGAACCACTGCTGTAACTGAATATACAAATATATCATAAAGAGAAACAGCAATATACCAACAATTCACATAGTAAATACACTTGTCCAAAAATGAAACGGCAGAATATACTGGTTCCCTATCAACATCTTAATGAACTTCACCATTTATTTCTAAAATCTATGAAACAAATAGCAATTAATGGTTGGTAAATTAAAGACCCTGATAAAACCTGTCTTTAAAAAAATTAATGTTTCTCAGAAAAGTGTAAACTAACAAAATTTTGTTGTGAGTTTTATTGTAAGATTGACTCCCACTCTATCTTTTGCAAGGCCCTGCAGATGTGATTCTGCCAATGGGGACCCCATAAGAAGCCCATCAAGTGGAAGTAGTGTGTTATCGGTTTTTCTACTGCAGTTTTATCCTAATCTGTCTGGAGTCACCGAGAGTGATCTTGGTGACCATATGAATTTTCTTAATAAATAAATAAAAATTGAGAACCAGTCAAGCTAAGAAAAGTACATATTGCATATTTGTTCCTGGAACAAATTAGACGAGACAATATCTGAAACATTAAAAAGTTACTCATGTGAATATTTACAAAATTTGCTAGAAAACCTATCCATCCATACATCTTACCTTTTCCATTTATTGTTAATGCAGATGCAATGGTAGCTGTTACTGGCACTGGCAACTGTGGCACTAATGAATGTATTCTTGGCCTGCTCCCCATTCTAGCACGTTCTTCTCCAGGACCTAATAAAGCTCCAACTGGTTTTTCTGCTGCCACCTCTCGGGCTACAGAATCTTCATGATCCTGCTCAATGCGATCCAGCTTATCAGGACTTTCATTCTGAAAGCCATCTACTGCTGTCCGACTCTTGATAGGACTTTTGGGCACAAGAATTTTGATACCTGATTTTGAAAGATCCATGTTTTTTCTACCAGAGAGAGGAGTGTTATTTTTTCGAAACTTCTGAGCAGCAAACAGTTGATTTTTTGATTCATGGTCTTTTCCAATAACTAAGGACTTGGATGTTTTTGAAAAAGAACTATTAGTAGATCGAGAAATTTGTTTTCTTGCATTATTTGGAGATGTCCTGTTTGTCCTTGTTAATGTGCTTTCTTTTTGTTTTTCATTGTGATGTCTGTTAAATTCATGTATATATTCTTCACAATTCACAAGGTGCTGTTCAGGTTCCCATGTGTCATCTTCACTCTCATAGCCTTTCCATCGCACTAAGTATTCCGTTTTTCCTTTCTTGTTTTTTCTTTTATCAACAATTCTCTCTACCTGTTGAAAGAATTAGAGATGGCAATGAAGATGTACTTGTGAATGTTTAAACATGAATGTACAATGAAGCAATTTGAAATACAGAATCTAGAAGCAGTTATATTTTGTTTTAAGGATACTAATTAATTTTGGCAATCAGTGTAAATAATTGTATACTCTTTATTAGTAAGTTCAAGCAATCTTAAATGTTGACAAATGCATGAAAGTATACGATAAATTATATGATGATGACTAAAAAGAAAAATGGTACTAATGTCATACATATTTTTAATGTTGTACGCTGCCTAGAGTTATAATGTATGAGTTGGGTGGCCATATAAATTTATTTAATATATAAATAATATATATTTGACATTCAAAGATGGGAAGAAGTCTGCACCTTCAGTTATACAACAAGTATTAATATATTTATTGCCATCATGAATAACTAGGATGCCTTACTCTCAGTGACATAACCTTAAGCTTCTACAAAGAGAAAACAAAATTATAATCATTGATGAACATCTATCTTTGGATGTTGGGCAACTATCTTGGGCAACTCATGAATTTATTATCTTTAAAATGTTAGAGGAGGAGAAATGGCTTTTTAATGGGCAAATTAAGGATGCAAAATGTTTTTAAATTCATTATTAATGTCACCTTTCAATATTACTGCCAACTCATTAAAGACAAAGAACATAAGATAAAATAAAAATTCTTAAGGTGACAGAAATGTAAACCGTAGTAGTGAATTACTGGAAATTCATTCTTGGGAAATTTTTCATCTTTAATCATGAGCAACTATAGATAGATATACATTGATATATTAATGTTATTGACATATTCATCATATTGGAGATAATAAAAATAATACATCACATTTCCTCTTGATGTCCTATTTGAATTCTCAGTATATTATCTCCCTCTCCTTATGCTTACCTTGCATAATGTGTACAAAATACTTGGCTTTCTATTTTTCTAAAGTAGAACTGTTAATATTTTTGCAACAGACCACTCAAAAATGAAACTAATATCTATAAAGTATCTACAAAGAAAAGATGACAATAAAGAAACACTAAAATCTGGGATGCCTTAAAATCAGATGGAAATTTAGTTTTAAATTTTCAAACCAAGTGTTTCAATGATTGTAATGATCACATTATTTTTAATATGCTTAAAATATATTTGTTCTGAATTTTGTTATTTAAAATATTTGTTCTTGGTATGTTTTCATAACAAATATTTCAACATTGAATACATGACACTGCCATAAATAACCTGTTTGCCTGATCCCATAAAACAGAATGTTATAATGGAGATGTTGTTGATAATACAGAATTCTTTGCATTATAATATAGTATATTCTCTAGATTTATCAGATTACACCATTTTACTAAGTAGCAGGAATTGCATGGTTATAATATGAGTATTTCACACAAGAGCATATTGTTGCTACATAATGTCCACCTATTTTTTTCATCATTTGAGGATCTACATCTTGCAAAAATCATATTCAGTGTTTTTCATCTCAGTTAGAAATATTTGCTCATGGAATACATATAGTTTAGTAAAAGTGATTTCTTTCTACAAATTCAGCATTCCTACATAGTGTAAGTTTTTCAGTGTATTATACAAATCACTTCTATCAAAATATAAGCATAAATGTATCATATATGGAAATAATTTACAAAATTTGCTTTGATTAGTTTATTCTTGTAAAGGAATGATAAATTTAAAACCTAAAATCCAACAATAGCAGTTATTCATATACTGGTGAAATGTTTTAACCAACTTGGTAACTTGATGAGAAACAAATTAAAGAGATACATGGATGGATGGATGGATGGATGGATGGACAGATAGAGACAGACAGACAGACAGTCAGTCAGAAATGGAATTGAATTGCTGAAAACCTGTCTTTATGCACATTATTGTTAAACAATTTTCATTTTAAGTAGCTGATATCACATTCCATATATGTATACCAAATGTTTTCATGAGATATATAACCCTGTGTGTATGTGTGTGTGTATACCTTTATTAAATTTCAAAATAAAATAAAATACAAACTAATATACAGGTGAAAAGGGGAAGGGAATAAAAAGGAAAAGTGGTAGGTAGGTAGGTAGGTAGGTAGGTAGGTAGATAGATAGATAGATAGATAGATAGATAGATAGATAGATAGATAGATACACACCCTGTTTCCACAAAAATAAGACATCCCCTGATAATAAGCCCAATTGGGCTTTTGAGCGCATGCACTAAAATAAGCCTTCTCTCGAAAATAAGCCCTCCCTGAAAATATTTAAACACAGAGCTGGAAATTAGGTAAGATGGCAGGAGGAGCCCCATCTTGCTCCATGCACCCCAAAATAATAAGACCTCCCCAAAAATAAGGCCAAGTGCTTAGTTCAGGGTTCAAAAAAATGTAAAATAGGGTCTTATTTTCAGGGAAAAACCGGTGTGTGTGTGTACACACATACACACACACAGAGACCTCCAACTTTTTTCAGTACAGAAACAATTATAAAATACAACCACCTCTCTCTATGTTTAAATAAATAGTTTCTCTTTGAAGGAGATGGGTGGTTCAGACATATGAAAAATATGTAAATAAATAACTAATTAAATAAATACCTAAATACCTTAAAATCTTAACCAATATTTTTAAAAAAATCATATTATTTTAAGTTTAATCTAACATATAAAAACTTACTAACTGTAAATCAATATATTTAACAATCCACAATATTTTTCTAATGAAATAAAATCTAATCTCCAAATACTATACTATTTATCCTGAGAAAATAATAAATTTAGGGTGCAATAGATGTTTGTTTATTTGTTTATTTATTTATTTATTTATTTACACAGCTCCGGGCCTCCTTTCTCATCAGCAAAGACTTGAGGATTGCATCCCTGTAGTCTTCGGCAGCCCTTTGCAAGAAGCCTTTGCCAGCAGGAACAGTGTTTTGGAGGAAGGTGTCTGCCTCTCCCAAACTTTTCTGGTGCTGTCAAAGGCTTTTTGCAAAGGTCTGTGTAAAGCCTGAAAGTGTCTGGCCCACCTGCTGCCAGCAGAGCTCTGAAGGATGCTCTGTGTCGGACACAGAGATAGAGCCAGGGCCGTCTGACATTTCCCAGCCATTAGAGAGGCAGCTGCCTTTAGAGGCTGAGATGAGTGAGGAGGAAGAACATCTGGGGGCTGTTCCAGATGCACGTATACGCAGAGCAGTTAGGAGGTGAACAACGGAGGACAAGGAATCGACTCAGGAAGCAAAGCACACTTGGATGCTGAATGGCCCCTCCCTGGCTGGGGAATAAATAGAAGGAAAGGGGAGTGGTTGTCACAGGAGACAACAGTTCGTATTTCTGAAGATTTTGCTCATTGTGTTTTGTGCATCAAAGACTGCTTGCCAGAACTTAATTTGCAGCCTTTCGCTTGGGAGCTTACAGCCTTGCAATTATTGCAAGGAACTGATAATGTCTGTTGCTAAAACAGAAACAACAAACACCTGACATTGTACCCAAACTCTCTTGAAGCAACCTATAACAATATCTTCTAACTGCAGCTTCAAGCTATCCCAATGCTTTGAGGGAAAGCCAGTTCTTCGGTGTTTACAAGGTTCAATGGGTGGGTGGGCTGCCCCAGAAAACATATTAAAACTTTATTAGCTCAAACAAACCAAGTCATGCATGATTAAAATTAATTTTTGTATTCAAGATAGTTCAATGAAATTAATTCTGAATATAACTTAAAGGCATCTTCATTGTTGGCTTCAACATAATTCAGTACTATCTTAAAATAGCATTTTCCCTTGAAAATTGGTCACCATCACCTTTACATCTGATAGATTATTCCAACCTATCTCTCAGTGGATTCTTGGTAATACCAGAAGAATCATGGGGTTACTGTTATCATGCTTTGTGTGATGATACTACTCTATTTCAACTCGCTTTAAAACCTTGAAGCATATTGAAGATTTATTTATCTATGTAGAAGATTTGTATAGCCATCCATTTTAAAAAGAACTCTGAGGGGCTCACAACAATAAAATAGGTTTACTTATGAATGATAAATGAATTATAATGCAATAATTATAAAATCTAAAACCATAAAATAAAAAACAAAAACCCAGCATCTCAACCATCCCTTTGGGATGCCCCACAACTACTTCCACATACCTTCATTGTGTTCCACTCCCAGGATAAAAAGTCAAATCTTGATAGCCTTCCAAAAGACTAAAAAGAGGAGTGGGGAAAGAGGCTGTAAAATCATCAGGAGTAGGGTGTTCCATAATGTAGGGGCAGCCATGAAAAAGACACTCTGCTGGATCGTAAGAATTCAGGAAAGGGACCTGAAGCTTGCCTATCCTATCTAGTCTGGTCGGATGGGTAGATACTCTCAGATTCAGGGGGTCCAGTAAATAAACTGGTCCTATGCTATGTAAGGCTTTCAAGGTGAAAAACAGTACCTTGAATTGCACCTAGAAGAAACTGGAAACCAGTGAAGCTCACAAAACAGGTGTAACATGGGAAAACCTAGGAATTCTCAGTATTGCACATGCCGCTATGTTCTAGACCAGTTGTAGTTTCCAAATGAGCAGCCATATGTAAAATTCTCTGCAAATATTCCAAACTGGAATTCACTAAAGAATGAGTGACCATGAGCAATGCCTCCTGAACCAGGAAAAAGCAAAACTGGCATGCAAGACAAATCTGTGGAAAAGGCCCCTATCAGCCATGTACCTTAAGCAGACCGGAATTAAGGAGGGCCTCAAACTGTGTATGAGCTCAATGTGTTTTTACACACACACACACACACACACACACACACACACGTTTGAAATTCATTAAAAAAAAATATTCTGATCACTTCTGGAATGACGATCCTGACAGAATTCAAACAAAATACTGTTGAACTTCAGAAGAAAGAGTTTTTCTGTTCATATTCTGTGATTTTGCTACTGGGCAAGGCAGTAGCAGTCTGAAGCAGACATTTCCTTAAGAAAAAATAAAAACCAGATGTCCTGAAAATCATTGTTTAATACTACCAACCACATGTTAAAAAATAATAGAACTAGTACTATATTTGTAGGAGATAATATTCTTGTTCAAACAGTAGCATGGCAAAATCTGTCACATGAAATAAACCTAATACAGCACTAAAAATAAGTTCTACCCAGGCATTTAAAATTAAGCAATAAAATATTGTCTCTTCTTCTTGCACCTGAAATGGCAGCTAAGAATTTATTAAATGTAATTGTAGAAATAAAAGTCGCATGACATAATAGATGATAAAAGCAAGTGATCTGACAGGGATCAGTTGGCATGATAATAATTTAAAACCCTTTATTACATTATATCGGCAGAGAAGAGATGAGACTAACTGAAGATAATATTAATGATTTGTTCTATTATGATTAATTTAATACAATACACACTTTTTAGACAATTATACCTGTATTTTAGCTATTTACTTATCTAAAATACTGCCTTGCAAAATGTATGTTCATGTGTATTGAAAAGTTAATTTTTTATTTCCGTAGTTAAATTGTGCAGATACTTCTGACTATAATCCTCAACTTCTGAGAAACTCAATTTTTAAAGCAATCTAGTAAATAATGAATATGTTTGATACAATTAATATTGGTTTTCTTTGGGGGGTGGGAGGCTCATTCCTTATGCAAAAATCTAGTTCATTTGAATATTTAGTCTTCTTCAATGTAGACAAAATTATTTATTGCATCTTTATATATCAAAGCTACTATGACCTGGAGGCTAAAAAACAAATCTTATGTATTTCTGTATTTTTATATATTTCTGCATTTTTTAGGTGGTAGGTAAACCCTTATCACAATTTAACCAAAATGTGTACATAGATAGATGATGATGGATGGATATAAAATATACATTAAAATTAAAATTAAAAAAAAAAGTTAAGTTAAAGAGAAAAGGAAGAAGAGGAGAAGCTACTTACGTATACAACAGTATAATATTGCCATAGCTATCAAACTGCATTGGATTATATGTATACAAACTTTGTGTACTAACAAGTGATTTCATGTGAGAAGAAGTGAGGGAAAATGCTAATTCCATATAGGTTTATTATGATCAGTGATTAAAACTGAATACAATTTTAGAACAATTACAGTATAAAAAATACATACCACTATAAAAGAAGATAAAATGTAATATTTTTAAAAAGTCTTAAAATATTATTAACACTTAAACATATTTATCAGTTATGAAAACAAATGGAATAATTTATTTACATTTTAATTCAATAATGAGTAATTTTTAAGCTACAGTGATAAATCTAGTAAAATGATGTACCGTTAAGTGACGTTGTATCTAGTATTGGTATTAGAGAACCAGAATGGTGTGTTGGTTAACATACCAGGCGAGAAACTAGGAGACTGTGACTTCTAGTCCTGCCTTCGGCATGAAGCCAGTGGGGTCAGTTACTCCCTCTCTGCCCTAGAAAAAAGGCAATGGTAAACCATTTCCAAAAATCTTGCTCAGATAGCTTTAGAGAAGTATCCCAATAGTCCAAGAGTCCCAATGACTCAAAGGCATCCTTCTCTCCCAAAGGCATCCCCCCCCAAAGCTACCATTGACTGGTACTTAACATTGTAAAATCATAAGGTAACAGTTTTAAAATTCTACACAGAAGGATCCGAACGTTCTAAACAGAGAAAGCTAAACTATCTTACGATGAATATAAGTAATCCTTGATTTACAACTATAACTGAGCTTAGAATTATGGTCATAAATTGTCAGCTGTTAAGCGGGCTACCACATGACCACGCCCAATTTTATGACCTTTTTGCAGCAGTTGTTAAGTGACTGTGGATGTCAATAAAGCAAGCACCATGGTTGTTAAGAAAATCTATTGCTCTCCATGGGTGCCTTTTGCTGGAAACTGAGTCACTGTAAATAGCTATAAAATGCAGGCCAACTGCCAAGTGCCCAAAATGTGATCATGTCACCATGAGAACTCACTGTAGCTGTTGGAACTTTGAGTCCAGGTAATATGTAGTCCTGAGGAGATTGTTGCAATTTATGCAATCCAACCTATATTAATATAGGTTGAATTGCCCATTTTATGAATTCCAAAGGAAATCCGAATCTGTTTAATATGGCAAACAAGTCTTGTTTATACATTTTATCAAAGGCATTTTCAGAACCACATAGTAAAATTGTAAACTGATCTTTGTTTTTATTAAAGTTTATACTAACCGAATATTGTCTCCTGCTTGCCTAATTTTTATAAATTTGATGATTCTTAGTAACAAACAATATCACTTGCTTTAATGTATTTAGTAACACTGTTAAACCCTTTTTATCAACATTAATAAATGGGCTGGATGATAATTAGCACAATGAGTGTGATCTATACCTGCTTATATTAATATAATGCTATTTAAATGCTGCTGATAAAATTCCCTTATCAAATATCTCATCATACAATTGACGAAGTTTTGACACCAACAATTTATAAACATTTTACCTAATAGGGAATCCATCCAATCTGGTATTTCACTTGCCTTTTTAAAATCATTTGTTTAATCTCTCTCTCAGTAGAGCAAATAAAAGTTGTTTTTCTGTATCATCTAAATGTGGTAGGTTAATTCTATTTTTTAAAGCCTCTATATCTTCATTCTATACATTCCCTGGTTTGCTATATAATTCTGAATGGAATTTTTAAAATTGACAATTTATATCCACTAAAGTTTTATATATTTTATCTCTTTCACCTCTAATAGTTAGAATCACTGCCCTACATTTCTTTTGCTTTAAGCAATTAGCCAAAATGTTGCTGTGTCTTAATCAGTCTCCCAGTTAATTCTATTATAAACATGTGAGCATGAATTCCATCTGTTATAGATAGTATTTCATTCATATTTGTTCTTCTGTATTTGTAATACTTGCCCATAGATACAATTCATCTTTCAAATTATTTTCTCTTTTATTTTTAATCTTGCTTTATATAAGCTATGCTTCAACAGATATCTTTATCTTTCCCTTTCAAAAATTTGCACACTTATTATTTATGAATTCGTATCAAAGAATTGTAAGGCTTGTAAATGCATTTATTGAACAAATTCTTTCTCTTTCAAAAGGGAAACATTGAAATATTAATTTTTTATTAACTTAACTGTTTTTTGAAACATATTTCAAGATGGTCTGATGTATAACGAACACTAATATTACACTCTTGAATTTGGTGATATAAAGTCAGTGATATTTTAAAAAATAATAATCCTAAAATTTGCTGCACACTTTAATAAAATGTGAATTCTCCTTTAGTTGAATAAATGAATTCTATTAAATTCATTTATTCTACATAAGTATTATTTGTTTCTCTCACTAATGATTGAAATTTTCTTTTTGTACCAGTGTATTTCTGTCAGGCTTGGGATCCAATATTTTATTGAAATCTTCTCCATTACAACCACCTTCACTCAAGTATTGAAAACATTCATAAAACATAATATAAACATAAAACATAATAGAGAATATAGATTATGTTCATAAATAATTAACCATAGCTATTGCAATCCCTGTTACTTTAGCACATAAAAGGAACGTTGGTTCTTACTGATACGTGACTTCTCGTTGGCTGGAGACATCAGCCAGGCTGGGTAGAACTCGCCTATCAGCAAAAGGACCAAGCCTGTCAATTTGTTATTAGTCCCGCCTCCTCACTAGGGAATCCCCAGTCTCGGCGAAAGGACTGACAGACTCAACGTATTCGACCAGAAGACAAGAGAAGAAAGGAAGAAAGGAGCCCCGAAAATAAAGACCAGACAAAACCGGGCGGGGCTGGCTGATGTCTCCAGCCAAC